>PITA01001553.1:0-43372 GCA_004023965.1 Spilogale gracilis | reverse complement strand
GGTGGGGCCTCAAATGGGAGGAGTGCTAGGGAGGTGGGGAGGTAGGAGCGGAAGTGAGGTCACCACCCCAGGGCCTGAGCCACCACTGCTTGGCCCCAACAGCTGGTGGGCACGCCCATCGGGGACTCACCCCCTGCAAGCTGACCCCTGGCCTGAGTGCCAGGTTGGAGAGGGGTGAAGGGAACAGATCTAGCTCTCCCCTTGGGGGAGACAGGATACTTTGGCACTAAAAATGCCTGGGGAACACGTACGCCCAGTAAGAATGCAAATCCCTCTTCGCAGTTAGTTACACAGGGTTTTACCGGTCAGAAGGCGCTTTCTCAACCATTGATTCAGTGGACCCAGAGCAGAAACAGCCTACTGGGTGAGCTGTCCTGAGTTAAGTGAAAGACTTAACTATTTTGGAGGACTCATTACCCTGGCCGGTGTGAGGAAGGGGCTGCCTTGCATGTGCTTGTTTCTGGGGCTGAGTTCTGTTAAAAGCCTGGGGTGTTTGGGGGGGGGGTGAGCAGGCTCCACGTTACCACCCTCACTCAGCCTCTAGCTGTGAGCCGAAGGAGTGGCTTGTTTGCAACTATGTCTGGCATTCCTCCCACTGCTGCACTGTTTGCTCGGTGGTTGCTCAGGAACTGGCGCCCACCCCTGGACAAGCTAGGGGCCAGAAATCCACTCGCCCCTTGCCCAGTGCTTAAGTGATGGCACAGTGGCTTCTGTCTTCTCTGTCCTCTGTTGGGACCTAAAAATGAGGGTGTTGTGGTCGGTCAGTCATAGGTCTGATTGATAGACTATCCAAAATGCCCCTAGCCTGCAAAATTCAGGGCTTTTGTCCCTGAAGAGGCCCAGCTGGGCGTAAGCTGAGGGGATTGCTTTCCCAGGGAAATCCCTGCTCCTACGCTTGGCCTTGGGCCTTGCCACCGCCCACCCCTACCCTCAACTTTCTCATTTTACCTTCCATCTCTAGAGCCAGACTATCTGCGTCTAAAATCCAGCTTTGTTACTTACTAGCTATGTGATCTGAGGCAGTTGTATACCTCAGTTTCCCCATTTGTCAAATGAGCCCTACCTCGTAAAGTTGCTCCAAAGATCAAATACATCAATACACAAAATCTGTTTATTAGAACAGTATATGGCACATAGTGAGCACGAACCAGCATGATGGTATTACCTAATAGAGTGCCTAAAACTCACGCCACTCAACAAACATTTGCCAAGAGCCAGTCCCCATAGCAGGCATCTGTGAAGTAGCAGTGAGAAAATATGGAGGTGAAGAAGATGTCACATGCCTTCCAGGATTGTGTATAGCCTCTGTTGTAGGCCAGAGTTGGGGTGCAGACTGTGGAAGGGAGCCAGGGAGAGCATCTAGGTCATCTACATAAATAGCCATAATTCGAAGCCAGGCTGGAATACCTGAGCTAGTGTGGGGAACCAGGCATCCTAGACTTGGAGGCTTCTCCTTGCCTGGGGACCCTGACTGGTCTGGATGCACCCTCTGAACTGCTTTGGGAATTGGATGAATGATGGGGAGAGGGAGACCTGCTTCTTTGGTGGGCTGCAGGTGTCATGATTTGTTGGGTCCTGGGGCAGGATAGCATTACTCAGTGTCACCCCCAAACACCCCTCTAGCCCTCTGGCACACCCCCACCACCTCCTGGAGGTCCCCTGCTGAGCTGGGAAGGGCATTGGGCAGCCTTCTTTTCTCAAGCTTGGGCCTGACCCCGACCTGGCCTTGGCTATCTCTCCAGGATTGCTAAGCTGCAAAGAGGTTTCTGGCTTCACTGCCAATTTATTCCCTTTGAGGTTCTCAGACTGAAAACTAGTTCTGCAGGGGAGAAAGGAAACTCATCCAAGGTACCCAGAATCCCGTGAGCACTTTCCTAGAGGTCAGGGGTTTTTCTCATCAACACCAACCTGCCTGCAAATCTCTGGCCGCTGAGCGTTTGCATGGCTGGTAACAGTGGCCGCATCAGTAATGCCCTCTAGCTCAGGCCCCAGTGTTGGTTGCCAAGGAACTGCTGGTCGGGGTGCTTGTGAGGGTTCTGACCTCACAGGGGCTGCTGAGTTTCAATTCAACAGCCATTTATTAACACCTACTGTGTGCCCAACCTGTGCTAGGCGCTGTGGAGGAGACAAACGAAGGGGGTTGTGGGGGAAAGATGACTAAGACACTGAAACAATCAGAGGCGAGGACAGGCAGCTAGGTCAGTGGCTGGTCAGGTGCTAATTGTGCTCCTCGGAGCAGGGGCCAGAGGCAGCCAGGGCTCTGAGGTTGGCAGCTGAAGGAGGGAGGGAAGGCTTTGTGAAGGCTGAGGCTCCAGCTAGACCTTGAGGGGGGGGGGGCGGCGCGGGGGAGATTTGGCTGGGCAGAAAAGGGAGAAAAGATGCCTTTCTCTGTCTTCCCTGGCCACAGACTGACCTTCGAAGCCTGGATAATTGTTTGGCAAATGCATGTCACATAAAAGACCAGGTCAGCCAGTGTGGGTGGCTCAGAGCAAACCCCCTGATCTCTACTCCAGGAGATAGAAAGTGGCTGGCCTAGACCGGGAGCCTAGGGAGCCCAGCGTGTATTGATAAGACACAAAGGGTAGGCAGGCTTTCCTGCCACCCAAGCTGAGGGGATTTCATTTTGAGCTCCCCGCCCCAACCAAAACACACACACACACACACACACACACACACACACACAGGCACACACGCACACACGCTCTCGCGCTTGCCCCCTGGAGGAGGTGGGTGGAGAGAGGGGAAGCAAAGTAGAGGGCACCAAAGGGATAGGGATGGGAAAACTGACACAGCAGTGGTGTTCACAGCAAGCATGGTCTGGTTGGGTCCCACCTTTCCCCAGGGTTCTGGGATTTCTCTGAAAGCTGGGAGGTTCAAGTGGAGGACAGAGATTTTCATTTCTTCAGCCAGTTGGGAACCCAAGAGTCTAGAGAGTCCCACATGTTACTTCCCAGACCACCCGGGCAAGAGCGAGGACAAGCCATGTATTTGTTCTGCTAGGTCTGTGTCTCCCATGGCTGTGCATTTCACTGGAGAAAAACAGCCGGACACACACATATCCTCCCTTCCCCCACATCATTTTTCCTCTCTCCCTGCCCTCTTACCCTACCCCCTCCCCAGCGCGTTGCAACACCACAGGGACACTCTGGAGTGCCCTGACTCCTTGGCTGGGAAGTCATATCCTAAGGTGAGTTTTTTGGCAGAGACCCCAGCCTTCTATAGGAGAAGGAGGAGGAGGCTCAGAGAAAGGTGTTTCATGCAGGAGGGTCTGCAAGGGAAAGTGCTGGAACATTTCTTAAACCAACGAGAAGAAAGAGATTAAGCAGCTTGCCCAGGTTGAGCAAGCTTTGCCTTAGGTTCCCACTTTCCTGATGGATCATTTTATTGTCCCAATGCTGGTACTTCTTGCTTCTCAGTTCATCTGCCCTTCCTGAAGCTTCCTTTCCTCTTCCAGTCTAACCCAGTATCCTTCCAGGGAATGTGTTGTCTTGGGGGATGGGGAGCACAAGCTGTCTGTGTTCTCACTCCAGACCTACGGCTTACTGACTGTGTGAGTATAGGCTAGTCACTTAACCACGCTGGGTTTCAGTGCCCACCTCACAGGGTCGCAAGAGGATTAAATGAGATACTGCACGTGAAGCGCTCAGCATGGTCCCTGGCACATAGTTACTGCCCCACAGGTGTTGGCTGTTGTTATTCCCGTGGCTGTTGTCGTCACTTCCCTTCACATACCTTTGACTTGGCCAACTCCAGGAGTCAGTTGCTTCTCTGGCAGCATTGGCAAGGCCTGCCATACCCATTCTGAAACTGAGAGGGAGAGTTTCTTTCTTCTGCTACGTCTTTGTTAAGTCTGTCATCATACAGGAGAAGGAGGGGACATGGAAGAACGTGTGTGTGGCATAGTCTTTCTGAGTGAAAGGCGGTGGTGCCGTGAAGAGCAAAAATCAAGTCCTTAGTGTGTTTCCTTAACATTGCCATCTTTATCTCTTCACCACTCTCGTCTTGCGTATCATTCGCTACAGAAATAAGAAGTTAGTTCCTTTGAGAGAAGGCCTCGTGTTGCACCCCTGGCACGAATTTAGCAACCATTGGTCTGTTGTTATTATCCTGCTGAATGTAGAATTCTGGGAGCCAACTGACCGACCACTCCTCACTTTCTCCCTCCTTTTACTAGAATTTGATGATGCGTCCATTCTCGTCCAGTGCCCAGAGGCCTCAGGTTGGAGCTGGGGCACTGCATTTGCCCAGAAGAGTTCCCAAGGGGCTGTGTGCCATCTCCATTCAAGGCCTCCCAGAAAGTACTTTGAAGGTTCCATCTGCTATCAGATGGATTGTGTTTGCCCAGGAAGAACTGGACCACCCATGGACCACCCCTGAGCCACTTCACTCAGTCCCCTGGTCTCCGTCCCTCAGGTTAGAACTGCTAGGCCTTGGAGGATGGGAGAGTGGGCAATTAGTCTTAACCTCCCCAAATTCCTGATGACCTGATAGCAAGGAGGTACTTAAACATAGATTTAGGAGATAATTTGTCTTTTTCCCATAATGCCCCCAGAGGATAAAAGAGGCTAGTTCAGCTCTGCTGATTCTGTGAGAATCCATGCACAGAAGACACCTGTCTCATTATATTAGGTGACTGCTTTCTTCGTGCCATACTGATCAAAACACAACAAAATAAAACCAAAAAACCAAAAACCACCACAGCAGGCCCAGCCTCCTGCTCTGAAGGATCTAAACCCAATTCTAGAGCCCTAGTAATACACATGCACTTTAGCCCTATAGTGGGCTATTTGCATATTGTAATATGGTTGCCATTATAACGATAATTAGCACCTCTGTCGTGGTACATAATTATCCTTTCTTTTTAGTGGTTAAAGAGCAATTCAAGACTGTGTGGGATTAAGAGACTCTAGTCTCTTAGCAAGTTTGATGATTATAATACAATATTGTTAGCTATATTTACTATTCTGTTTATTAGGGCTTATTTATTACTCGTTGTAATAGTTTGCATTTTCTAGAGTTTTATATAATGGAATCGTATACCATGTACTCTCTTTTTGTATGGTTTCTTTCATTCGTCATATTTAAGATCTGTTCATGTTGTTATATACATCCATAGTTCATTCCTTTTTACTGCTAGGTAGTGTTCCATTGTATGGAGGTATCACACATTATTTATTCATCAGTTGATGGACATTTTGTGGCTTTTCTCCCCATGTTTGGCTATTACAAACAAGGCTGCTATGAACATGTATGTACAAATCTTTCCAGAGCTCTGTATGTCCTTTTCTGTTGGTTAAATACATAGGAGTGGAATGGCTGAATCATACAATAATTGTAGGTTCAACTTTTTAAGAAACTATCAAACTGTTTTCCAAAGTGGTTGTACTATTTTACATTCCCACAGTAGTGTGTGAGTTCCAGTTGCTCCGTGTCCTCGCCAACATTTGGTGAGTCTTTTTAATTTTAGCCCTTCTAATAGGTGTGCAGTGGTATCTCATTGTGGTTTTGATTTATACTTACTTGTCAGCAATATATCTTCTTCGGTGAGGTATCTGTTTAAATCTTTTGCCCATTTTTGGGGCACTTGGGTGGCTCAGTGGGTTAAGCAGCTGCCTTCAGCTCAGGTTATGATCTCAGGGTCCTGGGATCAAGTCCCACATCAGGCTCCCTGCTCAGAGGGGAGCCTGCTTCTCCCTCTCCCTCGGCCACTCCCTCTGCTTATACAGTCCTGCTCCCTCTCTGTCAAATAAAGAAATATTTTTAAAAAAAATCTTTTGTCTGTTTTTAAATTGATTTTGATTTTCTTGTTGAGTTTTGAGAGTTCTTATATATTCTGGATACAAGACCTTTATCAGATGATACTTGCTCCATAAAGATTTTCTTTGAGTCTGTGGCTTGCCTTTTCATTCTCTTCATGGCGTCTTTTGAGGAACAGAGATTTTAATATCAGTGAAGTTCAACTAAGCAGTTTTTATAGGTCATACTTTTGGGAGAGATCTCTAAAGTCTTCACCTAGCTTAAGGTCACAAATATCTTGTCTTATGTTTTCTTCTATAAGTTTTATAGTTTTGGACTTTATATTTTGGTCTTTCATCCATTTTGAGTTAATTTTTCTATATAACGAGGCATGTGAATCCACATTCATTTATTTTCTTTTTACATATGGATATCCAAGTATTCTTTTACCATTTGTTGGAAAAGCTGTTGTTAGGCTACTGCAGTTGTCCTTATATATGTGGGCTTATTTCTAGACTCTATTCTGGGATTTTTTTAAGACTTTATTTATTTATTTGAGAGAGAAAGTGAACAAAAGAGAGCACATGAGCAGGAGCAGAGGGAGAGGGAGAAACAGATTCCCTGCTAAGCAGGAAGGCCAATTTGGGGCTTGATCCCAGGGCACTGGGATCATGACCTGAGCAGAAGGCAGACGCTTAACCGACTGAGCCACCCAGGTATCCCTCTATATTCTGTTCTGCTGATTGATCTGTTTATCTTTCCACCAATGCCAGTTCTTTTTTTATTACTGTAACTTTATAATCATTTTTGAAATCAGATGGTGCTAGCCCTCTAACTTTGTTCTTTTTCAAAGTTATTTTTGCCTATTTTAATTGTTTTGTAATCTCATATGAATTTTAGAATGAGATTGTCACCATCATTTTCTTTTAATACTCGGACTTATCCTATTTACAATAATTGTTTTTTTCAAGTATTGTATTTAGTTATTTGATGCAGACTGAGAGTGCTCAAGGAGAGGGGCTGACAGGCAGAGGGGAAGGGAGAAGCAGACTCCCCACCAAGCAGGGACCCTGATGCAGAACTCGATTCCAGGACCCTGGGATCACCAGCTGAGCCAAATGCAGATGCTTAACCAACTGAGCTACCCAGGTGCCCTACAGAAATTGTTATAACAGATACGTTTGTCTGTGTTTTTGTGATCTTATTTTATAATCATGGGTGACCCTGATGTAACTGTCACTTTAGAAGATGTTTAATTGGGGCTCCTGGGTGGCTCAGTCAGTTAGGCATCTGCCTTCAGCTCAGGTCATGATCCCAGGGTCCTGGGGTCGAGCCCCACATCAGGCTTCCTGCTTAGCAGGAAACCTGCTTCTCCCTCTCCCACTCCCCCTGCTTGTGTTCCCCCTCTCGCTACCTCTCTCTCTCTCGAATAAATAAATAAAATCTTTTTAAAAAATAGAAGATGCTTGGGGCGCCTGGGTGGCTCATAGGGCTAAGCCTTCTCCTTCGGCTCAGGTCATGATCTCAGGGTCCTGGGATGGAGCCCTACATCGGGCTCTCTGCTCAGCAGGGAGCCTACTTCCTCCTCTCTCTCTGCCTGCCTCTCTGCCTATTTGTCATCTCTGCTTCTGACAAATAAAATCTTTAAAAAAAAATAGAAGGTGCTTAATCTTTTCATTGATATTCTTCAGCTAAAGAATTCCATAAATTTACAAACTTATGTATTTACAAAATAGGACTATTTATTATTTGCCCTTCACTTATGAACCACATTTTGTGACTGGGTCCATGCTTATCTGCTCCATGCATCATTTTGTATGTCTGTTTCCAGCCTTTTCTGTCTAGACAATGCAACACCTCTTTTTTAAAAAGCTTGTCTTATGTAATTTCCCCATCAATAAACATTATATACATATATAAAACTAACTTGTCTTCGGGATGCCTGAGTGGTTCATTCAGTTAAGCATCTGACTTTAGCTCTGGTCACGATCTCGGGGTTTTGGGATCAAGCCCCATGTCAGGCTCTGTGCTCAGTGGAGAGTCTTCTTGTCTCTCTGCCCCTCCCCCCTGTTAGTGCTCTCTCTCTCTCTCTCAAGTAAATAAATAAAATCTTTTAAAAAGTAGAAATCTTGGGGCGCCTGGGTGGCTCAGTGGGTTAAAGCCTCTGCCTCTGCCTTTGGCTCAGGTCATGATCTCAGGGTCCTAGGATTGAGGCCCACATCGGGCTCTCTGCTCAGGGGGAAGCCTGCTTCCCCCCTCTCTCTGCCTGCCTCTCTGCCTACTTGTGATCTCTCTCTCTGTCAAATAAATAAATAAAATCTTTAAAAAAATAGAAATCTTGGGGCGCCTGGGTGGCTCAGTTGGTTGAACATTTGCCTTTGGCTCAGGTCATGATCCCAGGGTCCTGGGATCAGGCCCACATCGGGCTTCTGCTCTGCGGGAAGCCTGCTTCTCCCTCTCCCATTCCCCCTGCTTGTGTTCCCTCTCTAGCTATGTTTCTCTCTGTCAAATAAATAAAATCTTAAAAAAAAACTTTTCTTCATATAGTTACACTCACACCTCATTCTTCTTTCTTAAATATTTAATTATTTTTTAGAGAGAGTGAGTGAGCATGCAAGCCAGGGGTGGAGGCAGAGGGAGAGGGATTGAGAATCCCAAGCACACTCTCCACTGAGCATGGAGCCAGTTTCCAGGCTTGATCTCAAGACCCCAAGATCATGACCTTAGCCAAAAATCAAGAGTGAGACTCTTAGGGCATCTGGGTGGCTCAGTCAGTTAAGGTCTGCCTTTGGCCCAGATCATGATTCAAAGTCCTGGGATCGAATCCCACGTCAGGCTCCATGCTCATGCTTCTCCCTCAGCCCTTCACCTTTCTCTTGCTCTCTCTTAAATAAATAAAACCTTTAAAAAAAAAGTCAGACTCCTAACTAACTGAGCCACCCGGGCATCCCACAAACCCTATTTTTCTGAATCATTTTAGATCTTAGACCTGACCTAGAATCATGAAATCTTTCCAGAGAGTTCAGTAATCAGATCAGTACCTAATATTCCCAGGGTGGAAACACTGTGGTTTTGTACAAAGAGAGATGACCTGATTGATCATCAACCACCTTTTCGGTGCAGCTTGGAATAAATGACTCTAGCCAGTATATCTCTCCCCAAACAGAGACAGGGAGCAAAAAAGGACAAGTAATGTTTGAGGCTGGGGACCCTTGTCCCCCAACTCCATCCCTGTCCCCACCCTTAGATTGTAGCTCTCAGATCTGTCAGGATCTGGGGTCTCTATTCTAAAGATCTCACTTGGACAGAGACTTTATGTGCACTTAATTCAAGAATGCCCCGGCCTGTGCTAGAGTCACGAGAAGAAGAGCTAGGTCTGAGTCCCGTGGATTTGACTGCCTGTTGGGGAAACAAGATACACACATGAAATAATTAAAGAGCAGTTCAAGCCTGTGTGGCTTGGAGAGATCTTGTGGTCAAATTTGGGCTGTCAGCATTTAGAAAAGGGGCTCCATAGGTGTGCAGTCTACTTATCAGGGTGTAACCAGCTCCATGGGTCTGGGGACCTTGGCTGGGACATTGCTGGATGGGCATTATTTGATAAACCAAAAGAGAGCAGCAAGGGCATGGCTGGCCTGAGAAACTTCGTGAATGAGCCTGGAATGTTCCCTCAGGGGACCATGAGGAGACCACTGGGCTTCAAGCCCAGGCTTGAGTTGGGAAATCATGGGAAACAAGGCTGAGTAGGTAGGGTGGGGTCAGACTGTGAAGGACCTTTGGAAATCGAGCAGATGAGTTCGGACTGTAAAGCTGTGCCTAGTGAGGCCGGTATGGCTGCAGCCATAGATCTGAATGTGTGCCCTGGAGGAGGAGGGAGGAGCTGGGCAGAGGCAGGGCCGTGACTGCAACTTCATCTTCCTCACACCCCACACCCGGTCCGTGGGCTTTCTGCTTCACTGGGCCTAGTTGTTAGCTTTTTGAAGGCCTTCACATGCACTCTGTGCAGCTTGCGAACAGGGCCCACAGACAGAGGGAGTAGGTGGTGAAGGCCGGATCGCTCCATGGCTAGTAGTGTGAGGGGAGGCTAAACCCCTGGGAAATACCCACCTGGCTCACTTACCTGCTGAGCTGCCCCACTCTTGCCCCGGAGCCACTCTCTAGACTAAGGCAGGGTAGCTCCAGATGGCCTTTTTCAATGAAAATGCATTCAGGAGAGAGGCAGCCGTTAACCTAGTATCACCCACTAACATGTTAATGCTAAATGGTTTGTGATTTTTCAGAGTGTTGGGGAAGTCATCCCTGTGGAGATGGGATGATGGCCTGCTGCTGGGGTCAGTCAGAAGAGCTCTGGGTAGGGGCGCCTGGGTGGCTCAGTTGGTTGAGCAACTGCCTTAGGCTCCGGTCGATCGAGTCCCACGTCGGGCTCCCTGCTCGGCGGGAAGCCTGCTTCTCCCTCCCTCACGCCCCCTGCTTGTGTTCCCTCTTTGGCTGTGTTTCTCTCTGTCAAATAAATAAATAAAAAGGGGGCACCTGGGTGGCTCAGTTGGTTAAGCAACTGCCTTCGGCTCAGGTCATGATCCTGGAGACCCGGGATCGAGTCCCACATCGGGCTCCCTGCTCGGTGGGAAGCCTGCTTCTCCCTCTCTCACTCCCCCTGCTTGTGTTCCCTCTCTGGCTATGTTTCTCTCTGTCAAATAAATAGAATCTTAAAAAAAAAAAAGAGCTCTGGGTAATGAGGTCTGTAGTGGGGAGGGGGACAGGTGGCCCAAGACTGTGAGAGCCATGTGATTTGGCAATATCTGTGGTTACGTAGCCCATTAATGGCATAATTGCCTTAGCAGAGGTTTTCCAAACTTTCCCACCCAAGCGCCCCAAACTATTGATTTATATCCTAGAGGCCTAGAAGGACACAGTCTCATAAATTTCTTTAAAGTATGGCATTTTATCCTAAGTGTGAATGTTGCAATCTACTGCCTAAATATGTTTTCATTGATTTCTCAGCAAGCAGCATGGAAGCTCCTGAAAGATGCACCGGGTTGGGACTGTGACTTTGATTCCCGCTGTGTGGCTTGGTCAGCTTTAGCAGGCAGGCCTTTTCCCTGTGAGACCTGCTTCGAGACAGGTCAGCACTTACACTTTCGAGATCTTTGCCCAAAATGCTGGGAGGCATGTCCGTCACCTGCAGCGTGTTCATTTGCCTGCTGTCCCCATCACTGTCCCCATCCTTCGTTCAAACTTATTTGATGGAAAAATGTAAGCCCTTCTGTCCCTGGGGAAAGTCGGATTTGCTCCGTGGTTAGCTCTGGCCTTATCCCAGCCTTTGGTGGGTAAGTGGATCCCAGGGTGGGATGGAGACAGTGTGGGGCTCGTGAGACGCTGAAGTAGGCATGGACTGACCAAGGCTGTGCCCACAGATTCCCTGGCTTGCCCTCTCCACTGCACTCAGCCTGGGGCCCCGTATTCTGTCCCACCTTTAGCTTGGAGTGTTTACGGTCCTTCCAGTTAGAAAAAAGAAAAGCTGCTTGTGTTCTCAGAGCCTAGCATTGCAGCGGCTCATCTCTTGGTGGCTGAGAACAGAAGAGCCGTCGAAGCCTCCAGGCCAAAGTTATCCTTCTCAGTGACCCAAGCACCTCATTCCTGTCCCCATAGCCTGCAGATAGAGATGATGACAATGTAAAAAGAATGCATGCCCTCCCCCAGCTTGGGCAAAGTGGATAAAGTGCTGTGAATATTCAGGTTTCTCTCTGGCAGCCAGCAAGCCTTCATACCCCCTGCCGGCCAGGGGTGCAAGGGGGGTTCCAGACTACAGTACCTACAGTGACGAAACCATGGCAGGTAGGGCCCTGGGGAGGCTGTCTGGGCTGGGCGGGGCAGGGCAGCCGACTGGGCGAGGCCCAGATTCCCCAGGCTGATAAGGCAGCCTGTAAACACCCAGCACGGGGAGGGGGCAGAGGGCAGGCCACCAGATGGCAGGAGAAGGGGGAAACCGGAGCCCAGGGCTTGCGGCAGGAAGTGGGGCTTGATGTGGAAATATCCTGTCCAGCGGGGTCTAGACCACTGGCCATCAGCGATCACTCCCTCCACCAAGGAGGCAAGTTCAGCACAAGGTGGGGCTGCCTGGGCACCAGGCCAAGAACCTGGTTCCCCACATCGCCAAAGGACATGATCAGCGGGTCTCTATTATGGGTTCTTCTACCACCTAACACTGCTGGTGAGGGGAAATCAGGACCCAGCTACCCACGTGCCAGACCATGGAGAAACTTAGCAGTGGAATTGTCGGAGAGAACCTGACTCTCCCGGGAAAGTCCTGGTCACCACTAACAGTGCTAGGAGCATCGATTGGAACACCTAATTGTGTCCAGAACCTCCTGCAGCCCTCTGAGAAGAAGCACATATTTGACACGCTGTTCTGTTTCACCTTCTAGTGCTTTCTAATTAGAACCTCAGGGGGTCAGAGCCCATGGGGCCTTTCACAAGGGAGCACCAGACTCATTTGCTTGACTTCTCAGATGGGGACACTGGGACCCAGAGACTGGCACTGGTGATGCTCATGGAAGACGCAAAGTGAAGCCCCTGGTCTACAGCATTTTCCACTGCCAGCCCTGCCTGTCGCTGTAGGCCCAGCCACCAGCCCTCATCCATGCAGCTGGCCCTGCTTTGCACACTCACTCAGCCTCAGCATTTATCCTTGCTTAGGGCCATGGGGAGACTGATAGTAAAGATCTTCAAAATCAGAAATCAGAAATCTAGAGTTTGGCCTAAACTGCTCTATCAACTTGCACGTGGCCTTGAGTGAGCTGCTGCCTCTCTCAGGGCCTCACTCTTGTTTGTTTGTTTGTTTGTTTGTTTTTTAACATAACAGTTTAATTAGGAGCGCCTGGGCAGCTTAGTTGGTTAAGGGTCTAACTCTTGATTTCACTTAAGATCATGATCTCAGGGTTGTGAGATTGAGCCCCACGTCACGCTCTGTGCTGGCTGTGGAGCCTGCTTAAGGATTCTCTCTCTCCCTCTACCTCTGCCCCTGCCTCCCCAAAATAAAAAAAAATTAAAATGTAACAGTTTAATTTGATTCAGTTCATTGCCATACAGTTCAGTTATACAAAGTATACGATTCATTGGTTTCAGTATATCCACAGAATTTTGCTTACATCACTACAGTGCATTATGGAATATTGTCATCACCCCGTAAAGAGACTCTATACCCATTAGCAATCACTCCCCATTTTCTGCCAACCTCTAGGCCTCAGTTATGAAGAGATATTTGCTACAGATGTATTTTGGGGAGAAAAAACCAGCAATATTGATTAGGTAGATGGGATAACCCAGCTTACCGGGAACTTAAGTAGGAAGAGAATCTACCTCAATCTACCTGGAGAAGAATGGGGTGGGCCTGGTGATAAGCCCCTGGCCATGGGCCTGCCATCTATGAGGTGTGCAGGGCTGACTTTCCATAAATATTTGAATAAACATGTGAATCAATACCCTGAGATAAGAACCCAGACTAACATTATGTGTAAGCTGAGAGCAAGTGTATATTTATGGGGCAGGGCCATGACATGGCCACTCCAGGTCTGGATCCAGGAACTCACTGGAAACAGTAGGCCCCTTAAGGTACAGGAATAGAGTCAGCATCCTTCATCAACAGAACTGGAGGCCTCCTATTTCATTTTGCCTTCTTCCATAGCTGGCCACAGGGGCCCAGCTTGTCACCATTTTGGTGCAGAATTTGCCCAGAAAGTCAGGAATTAGTTCTTAGATGGAACTTTGGTTGGGATTGAGGCCCTGAAGGGGGTGGGTCACAGACCTGGGAAGCTTTTGTTGAAGGAGCATCACAGAAGTTCTGAGCCTTCAAAGTTGTGTGTTGTGAGCAAGCCCTGAGCTAGGGATCTGAGCAAATGGTCACCAGGGTGGGACAGTGGGAAAGGCACAGACTTTGAGATTGAAGGCACATAGTCTGAGTTTTGGTTCTGCCTCTCTCTCTCTCTCTTTTTTTTTTCCTTTGGAGTAGGAAAATAACTTTCTTTTGTCTGGAGATATGGGTGGATGTCCAGTCTCAGAACTTCTGGAGTTGCTTTTGGTATTGGCAGCACAGTTTTGCACAAGGGCTGGCATTCACCTGCTGTGACACTGTCACCGATCTGGAGGTCCCTGAAGCAGGGGACTGGTGTACAGACATGTTCTTGTGGCACCTTTCATAGCAGTTGAACTTTTGGGTGTAATGGGAGGGAGTCTTGGTGGATGACAGTGGTCCTCTGCATCTTCATCTCGGTCACCATGCCAGGCGGAATGTGCCCTCAGATGGACACGTGACCAGTAAAGGGTCATTTCTTGTCAGCATAGTCGCCCTTAGTGGCCTCCTTGGGCGTCTTGAAGCCCAGACCAGTGTTTTTGTAATACTGCGGGAGTTTGTTTTTGCCAGTTTCTCCAAGCGGGACCCTTTTCTCATTTTGAAAGATGGTCAGCCGCTTTTGGTAGGCGCTGTCTGTCCGAACGTCCGCCATCTTCTCCACCGCCTGAAAAAAGGTCTGCTTCCATTCTTGATGGGCGGTGTGACCAAGGTCACGTTACCTAATCTTTTCTGAGCCTTGCTTCTGCTGTTTTTAAAACGGAACTATTAAAACAGATTATTACCAAAAGAGATTTCACTGAAAACAAAGTTGAGAGACTGTAGTAGTTGGAACTAGCCCTAGGTTCTAACCGGAGCTCTGCCAGCGACTCGCTACTTTGTAAGGATGTTGTAAGGATGTTGTGAGAATTAAAGGAGCTAGCCTAGGTGAGGTGCCCAGCAAGTGTAAATCCCTGCCGCCTTTCCTGTGTGCCGCCCTGTCACCCTGTAATTTTTACAGTTTGGCGCCTTTCCCCAGATGCAGAGGGAACAACTTGCAGTGCTATCAGAGGGCGCAAAAGAAAAGCTTCCCCACATTTTACACAATAGCCACACCCCTCCACTCCTCCCCCAGCGGGTCCACGGCGAGGCCACAGCGACCACACCCGCCGTCCCAGGCCCAGCACTAGCTCAGCTCAGTGCCAGCCCCACAAGCACTTGCCCTGAGTTGGCACTGAGCTCAAGTGCTTCCACCCCCTCCACCCAGGCTACATGTGCTTTCCAAGCACGTGCCACCAGCTTTGAGTCGGGCTTGTGACCAAACTCTGGCCCTGGGTTTGCACTGCAGATGTAGGGAGGGGCTGGCAGAAGCCCAGGTGCATATCCAGATGTTGTCTCCAAGGCTTCCTTGGCATCCCCCGTGCCAGCTGTGAAGCAGTATTTACTCCAAATTGCCGGGGTGGAGAAGCAGGCTTGTGTGAGGCCCTGTCACTGGGGCACTGGGTCCCATTTGCCCTGGGGAGCCGTGGAGAGGGGGAGGGGACAGGTAAAAGAGAGACTGTTCTCATGACAGGAGGCCTGGTTGCGCAGGGCTCTCGGCCTAAGTCGCGAGAGGATGACCTCTCAGAACTGAGAGAGGTATCAAGACCATCTTCCCATCCATTTTTTTGTTGGCTTACCCAGTACCATCATGTCTAGAGTTCCCCTTAACTTTTCCTACTGCTGCTTGGACCTCCTGGAACAATATTACCATAGGAGGACCAAAGAGATTGTGTGTATTCACGCCAAGGTCCCCATCCCAGGCATCAGGGCTTCTAGAACTATTATCATGTAATTGTAACCTGTCCTCAGGAGGACCAGCAGCTAGGCAGAGGTCCAGGGCCTCAGGCTTCTACTGCTCCTCTGACCCTTTGCCTTGGGAAGGCCTGGCAGAGATGGTCACAGGCCTGCAGGATCCCGCAAGGGCAACTGGGAGGTATTTCCAAGTGCAAGTCTCCACACCAAATTGCGAGCAGCTCTGGAATGTGATAGCTTCCTGTTCCATCACCCAGAAAATGCCACTACCCTTGACTCACGTGTACTACAATACTTTGTTCTCCATTGCTGTCTCTGTCCACTGATGCTGGGGACAAAATTATGCAAAATTGTCAAGTGGCATTGATTTCAGTGTCACCAGCCCCTCCCAGTTAGCCTTATGGTTGGCCTGCTTTCCCCCAGGCCCTTGCTGCGGCCCATCACACGTCCTAAGCCACCTGGGGCTCATCCTCAGCCGAGGTGGACATTGACCTGAGCACACAGTCCAGTCTTCCATCCAATCCTCCAAGGCCAGGCTCATTCTGCACCCGCCCCCTCAGGGCGATAGCTAGGTAAGGTGATAAACCCACTTCTCCTCATCCACTAACGAGGGGGAGAGGGTTTGGTGGAGACAGCCCCAACTCCCTTCCAGTGCCCATGCCCCCCAGCCCAAGCAGGCTGGCAGTGGAGCTGTTGGGGTGTCCCCTTGTGTAGACAGCTGTCTCCTCAGCCTTCCTGTGAGGGATCCTCCCCCATCCCCCCATCCCCCCCCCCCCCCCCGCCCCCCGGGGGGGCCCCCCCCCCCCCCCCCCCCCCCCCCCCCCCCCGCAGCCCGCCGGGGGGGGCCCCCCCCTGCACTCTCTGACCTGTGTGGGGCAGGGGCGGGGCAGGGCGGGAGGGCCTGCAGGCCCGAAGGGGAAACTGCTGAAACCCCTGGGACAGGAAGTGGCAGAGAGGGGCTGTTTCCTCTGGCAGAGCAGGGGTGCGGTGAGAGCTGGCCCTCTCCCCTACTTGACTGCCTGTCTGCTGTGGGCCCTGGGAGGCTGGGGAAGGCTGAGCACCCTTCTTTCCCTGGCTCCGCCCCCATAAAAAGGGACTCTTCTGGCCCACCAGGTCAGAGAGGCTGGGCAAGGGGGGGCGCTCTCAGAGGAAGCCATCTCTATTTTGATGGGAGAGGACTTCAAAAAGAAGGGCAGACAGGTCAGCTAGAAGGGAAGGGTGGGGCGGGGCAGGTGAGTATGGGGTGAGGGGGGCCCACAGTGGCAGCGGAAAACCACAGTTGGGCAGGGGAGCCTTCTGTAAACTCGTATTCTGACAGAAGATGATCAGGACTGCGTCTGCTCAGAACTGTGTGAGTTGGAAATGCAACAAATTACAGACTCTGAATCATAGAGCTAGAACCCCCTCACTGTGCAGCGGAGGAAACTGAGGCCCACAAAGCAGAAGTGACTTGCTCAAGGTCACACTGTGGGCAGAGCTGGGCCAAGATTTTCTTTCTGATGAAAATCTGCCGAGTTTGTATTTGGTGTTCCACACCTCCTTCCTGGCGCCCCTGACTGCTTTGTGACATTCTTCTCAGAAATGAGCTTAATCTAGTCACACTGAAGGGGAGTGAAGCCTTTAGTCCAGGAGCCAGTAAACTTCTCCTGCGAATAGATTGCTAATGTTTTGGGCTTTGTGGCTCATATGGACTCTGTCACTACAACTTACAGTGCAAAAGCAGCCACAGACAATAGGAAAACGAATGCGTGTAGGTGCATTCCAATAAAACTTTATTTGTGGACACTGAAATTTGAACTTTGAATAATTCTCATGTGGCATGAAATGTTATGCATCTGTTTATTTTTTTCCTAATCATTAAAAAATGTAAAAGCCATTCTTAGCTCATGCACCATCCAAAACAGACAGCGAGCTGGCAGGCCCTAGTATGCCAACCTGTACTTTAGTCTAAGAAGTCAATCTAAGGTGTCAGGCGGAGGGGGAGAGAATATGCTTGGTGGGGAGGAAGCAGGTAAGTCTGTGAAAAGGAGGTGACATTTGCTTCAAATCTTGACCACTGTGTGGGAATTGGAGCTGCAGAAATTGGGGAAGGGCACAGCAGGCCTAGGGCATGGTGTGAACAGAGGCACAGAGGTGGGGAAGTTGCTGCAAAAGTTAAATGTGTTCTACACACGTGTGGCTTCAATGTTATTTGCCAGCTCTGGGTCTTTGGCTGCTGTCTGATCTCACCAGAGGAAAGGGTTGGTTGTGTTGAGGATGCTGAGAGACAATGAGGAGGGAAAGAAAAAAGGTCACCTGGGAGTCACAGCGACTGGCTGTGTGACCTTGGGCAAGTCATTTTTCCTCCCTCAAGAACATGGTGCCTGCATTTGGATGATAGGACAGGTAGATGCCATGATCTTTCAGGTCCCTTTTAACTTTTATATCCTGGGGCTCTGAGTCAGGAAGAGGCTTTGAGTAGTGTGGGTGAGGGCGAAGGAGGAACCCCAGGAGTCTGTGGTGACATCAGGCTGAAGCTGCCCACACCCTGATGGGCTGTCTTTCCACCTCTGCCCTGCATGGTCTCCTGTATGCAGGCAACACTGGGCAACCCTTTGCTTTCGCTGGCCTGGGAAGTGGCCAGTGGTGGCAGGGTAGAGGGGAGGGGCATTTGGAAGGGGCACCCAAGCAGGCAGCGAATCCAGCCCAGCTCCTGCCTCCTGGGGGAGTCCCAGACCCGAGCAAGGAGGCTTCACACCAGTTTCTAGGACACAGGCTGGCAGGGGCCTTGACAAAGAACACTGTCCCTTCAATAAAAGTTATCTGACTTAATATCCTGTTGGTGCCAAGTCACAAATTACCCCAGCTTCTAAAACCCCCAGTAATGAATTTAATTAGTCTCTGGTCAGTGTTTCTGTTACCCCCTCCCGCCACCAGTGGAAGCAAGCAAGCCCTCCTAGGGGCAGGGGTGGGGTGTGTGCCGCGTGAGACCACCTTTCACTCATCACATGCCACTTTCTGCCACAGTTTGGTATCTGGGTTGCCAGCCTCACCAGCCAGGCCTGTTCCTTTGGCCACTGAAGGCCTGTAGAGGTCCCTCCTGCTGGTGTGTGTGTGTGTGTGTGTGTGTGTGTGTGTGTGTGTGTGTAGCAAAATGACTGTCCAGGTTCTCTTTTTTCCACCTGGGTTTTTCAAGATAATCCCAACTTCAGAATGTCCAAGGTGAGCTCATCTTCTTGCCATGTTTCCTCCCCCATCACTTCATATCTTTTCACAGTCCTTACAGTAAGAGTAGGCTCCACATCTTGGGGTCCCCACAACTACTGTATTACCCCATACTCTGTCGTTTTATTCCCTTAGAGGACTCTGAGCTTCACCTCCTGGGTTCCAGCTGCCCCACTGGCTCTCCTTCCATCTACTCCATTCATACACTCAGACCAAATGGATCTTCCTAAAGAATTGCTTGCCTTAGGCCCTCCCCTTGCTCTAGAATCTCCAAGAACGCCCAGTAGCTGTCTACCTTAAGTTCAAATTCCACCACCTGGTGGATCTTGGGCCTCTTCACTTATCCAGCTGATTTCCCTGACCTCCCAGCCAATCCCTCTCCCCTGAAGCCAAGCTGGTTTCCTCTCTGTCTCATGAAGTTTATGGTTGTTGGTCATGTCCTCCTTTGCCTTCGTCTCACCTCACCATACCCATGTCCCTGTCTTCCTGTCCATCCAGGTAAAGATATGCTGAATATTTGATGAGTGACTGTAGTCAAAAGGACACAGATCAGACCAGGAAATTGAAAAACATGTTTGGGACGTAAGAGAGTGTTTTCACCTACATTAACTCACTGGCCTTGCACGACAACTCTTTGAGCTAGGGAGGATGTCCCCATTTCACAGAGGAAGGGGTGACCTGGTCAAACCCCAAGGCAAAGCTCAATCTTCCCACGGGGAGGACCATGCCCTTCTGAACTGCAGGGACTTTTGGGGTCCCCTGCCAAGCTGTAGCTGGCAGCCCACCATACTGGGGTTCAATAGCTTCTCTGGACTAGGCTTTGCCTTCTTTCCTGTAGCATGTTCTCCTTGTCATTGGCCTGTCCTCCTCTTCTCAGAAGAGCTTTGTGACCATCTCAGCGGGTCCCTGGAGCAGTAGAGATGAGGATGTGGTGGCTGCAAGCACCTCCAGGGGGTGCTCTTTTGGCTTTCTCAGGCAAGGCCCCTGGAAGTCAGGGCAGGGGAAATAGGTTTACGTTGTCAGTAACCCTTCCCTTCCCCCCGACCCTCCTCCCCTACTGGGGCTTCTGTAGAGCCTTGCCACATAACCACAACCCCAAGGGCTAGGGTGGGGTGAAGGTGATGGGGACGGGGAGCACCTCTCCAACCAAAGCAGCCGGCCCCTCTCTGCGGGGCCCCTAACCCGTGCCAGGAGTCAGCCTCTGCAAAACCAACAACTGGAAGCCTCCAGCTCCACCCCACTATATTCTGGAGCCAGTGGGGGACTTCCTGGGGGCTTCACAGGGGCCCCAAGCCCTCTTTGCTCTCTGGGAGGTCACCTGAAACTCATCTTATGGATGAGTGATTTTTAATTTCCAAAGTGCTTTCCCACCACCATCTTCATTCACCCGAGACTCCCCAGTGAACGTCTGCTAAAGCTGGCTTAACCCTCAGCCCTCCCCCACTGTAAGGATGACAGAAACCCACAGCCCAAAAAAATGGCTGCCTTTTCCAGGGTCTCACAGCTGGTTGGGATACAGCCAGGAGAGAGAGGGCTTCCTTCCTCCTCCCTGCAACCTGGGCAGCGCCCACAGTGGAGCGAGTTTACAGGTCTCCTGGAGAAGGGGGTGATGCCACCTCCCACAGCCCTAATCACCCCCTCTGCTGGAACAGCTTAGGGCCTGGGAAGGTAGAGGCTAGAGTGGCTATGAAGGAACAAGGGCAGTTGGAGATGAGCTCTGGGCCTCCCTCACCATCGGAATTGTGGCAAGCCCTACGCTGGAAGCAGGCAGTGACCCAGGGCCAAGGAAGGAAACTGGGTTTCTTGTAAATAAGCAAGGAGAAACCCCAACCAACGGAGCTTGCAAAACCTTTATTTTTTCCCTCCCTCTTCCTGATTTCATCTCCAATGGAGGGGGTGGTGAAAAGAAAGGAATAGAGGAGAAGGAGCTGACAAAATAGTTGTGGCTGGGGCCCCTTCACTGGGCATCAGCTCAAGGAGGGCTCTGCTCGCTGATCAGAGTCAAGGCTGTGGGGGAGTCCCACAGACAGATTACTTCTGCTCTGACCATGGCTACAGACCGGACCCCTGGCTCTGGCCCTCTGGCTTTTAAATACACACCACTGGTCACATGGTACAGCATGCAGATTTGCTTCTGGATGACTATTAGCCAGAGGAGGGGCTGTTTTTAAGTAGAGGGTACAGCTGTTCCTGGGGTAGTTTCCATTTTGTTTGTGGTTGTGGGGGAGGGGCATTGAGAGAGTGGGAAATGGCATGAAGGAAATTGTCACTTCCTTTCCAGAGAATTCCAGAAAGGTTTCATGGAGGACTGGGTATTTCGGGAGTGAGGGCTGGCTCTGGGAGGATGAGGAACTGGAGGAGGAGAACTCTGCTTTGTGGCCTGGCTGACCATCTGGCCCCCATGTTTCCTGGCGTGCGTGAAAATGCCATGGGTGTTACTAGCAATTCTGGGAGAGCCACTGGCTCAGCTGAACGGGTGTAGATTTAAACTCACTCCGCAGAGACCGTGGATGTGGCTTTCACTTAGGAGCTGCTTCCTGTATGCAGAGGAGGCCCAGATGGGTGGGTGCTGGACGCTGTCTGACGTGCTCCAGTGACAGCCCCAGGAAGGGTCTGTGCATCTGAAGGGGGCCCAGCTGTGATGACGCAGGAGCAGCCCAAACTGCTTCGATTTTGCTATTTTGGTTTCTGAGATGCAGTCAGAACCACAGTGAACCCGAGGTGTGCATTTGCAGGCCAGGGATGGAGGCGCCCTTGCTTGCTCATCGTGCCCTTGTTTGCATCGCGTACGCACGGTGTCTGGGGCCATCTGCTCTCCAGACGCTGTGCTTTCAGTGCGAGTAGGACAGGCCCTGAGAGCCAGGGATCCTGCCATGGCCTCCAGGGGAGTAAGGGAGCCGAGTTCTTGCCCCCCTGGGAGCCGACTCTGACTGCAGCCAGCTGTGATGTGTACAGTGATGGGGCAGGTGGGGAACTCTCCAGGCACGTCTGTGACTTGAGCCGAGTGTCTGCATGTACCCACCTAACGCCCCGCCCGCTCACTGTCCGGGCAGTGTTCAGGGCTCTAGGCCACCGAAGCTGTGTCTTTGTGTGTCTGTGAGGACACCAGGGAGGAGAGCCCCTGGTGTGGGCCTCTTTGGCCTCCAGCAGGGCGGGCCTTCTGTGGTGGTGGTTTTTTTGGTTTCAGGTTCCTGGGAGAGGGAGGTTATTTTGAGGGAGTTGGGGGGGCAGTATTTCACTCCTCTGCCGGGGAGAGTGAGTGAACATGCAAATGAGCCTCTCCCCACCTCTCACTTTCAAATCCTCAAACATCTGAGGGGGGAGGGGCAAAACTTTCTGGACTGGAAGGTTCTATGGTGGGGCTATCGATGGGAGTTTTCTTAGCCTTGGCCAAAAAAGTAGGGTAGCTACTTCCTCCCTCCTGGCTGGAGACCGCTTGGGACAGAACAGGACACCAGGCTCCGCCTTGGGTCCTGGGTGGAGCAGACTCGTAATGCCCCAGCCCTGGGTCAGCGGAACCCGCACCAGCCAGGTCCTGAATTTAGATATTTAGATGTGTTGTCCACTCCACACATCTTAAAGAATGCAGTTGGATTAGTCTCTTGTTGCAAAGCTCTCTGCATCATTGGCCAAGGACCCCACCCAGTACAGTGCGGGACGGCCTTTCTTCCCCCACCACCTCCATATTCTGCAGCTGGTGCGTTTTTTCTTCCCGGGAAGCATAGGACTTTGGCTTTTCAGTGGCAAGGGTAGAGGGGAGCAGCAGTGGCAGCCCGCCCCAGCCCCCCTCACCACAGCCTGATGGAGCCAGCACCAGCTTGCCTTTGTCGTCCTCTCACGAAGGCAGGAGTGGAGGGGGAGGAGCCCATGACAGAGCTTTGTGGCCCTGCAGGCTGGACCGGAGCAGCCCTTTGACACACAGAGGCCCTCACGCCCACATCCCCACACTTGGGGCACACGAGCACACTCTGCACGCAAGTAAATCTGTGGAGTGTTTGCACACCCACAGTGACAACTCTCATCGTAAATTACCGTGCAAAACTACACAGATGTACCACACACAGAGCACACATTTCTCTCCCTTTCATAAGCCTGGGTACAAAACTCACCCCACAACCCATGCACACGTGGATATATGTTTTTTAGAGAGGGAGAGAGGGCGAGCGACAGAGGGAGAAGGAGAGAGAGAATCCTAAGCACACTCCCTGCTGAGCAGGAAACCTGCCTTGGGGATCAATCTCACAACCCTGAGATAGTGACCTGAGAGTCAGACGGTTAACTGACTGAGCCACGCAAACGCTCCACATGGATTATATTTCTTGCCCAGAAAATAGACCCCACTGGTACTGACTGACCAGTATCATTCATCCATTCGTTTGTTCATTTATTCATTAGTTCATCTGTGTGTTTGTTCTGCAAACATAAATCGAGTGCTACAGGGGAAGCACAGTGCAAGGTGCTAACATTTCTCTGATGACCAGCACGGTGGTCCTTGCCCTCAAGGGAGCCACTGCCTCATGGCGGAGGTCAGGAAGGTGCCCGGAAGACCTGTAGGCAGAGAGCACTGGTGAACTCGCAAACATGAAGTGCTGATCTGTGAAGAGAGGCCAGAGATGAGCAAACCTGGAGGGAAGGGCTGCAGCGGAATGACCTCGTGGGGAGGAGAGGGGGCAGACACCAGAGTTTCATGTTTAGACAAAGTGGGATTAGGTGAAAGTGATCCCTTTCATTTGATTAGTATGAGAATGCTTCCTGGGGGCAGACAGGCCAGCCTGAGGGAGGGCGGGGAGCTGCGGAATGCAGGCCTTGGGGCGCTTTGGCTAGAGGAGACAGACCTTCCAAGCATAAATGGCCCTGGGAGGCTTCTCAGCCAGGCCACAGGAGACCAGGTCGCAGGCAGGGCCCGGTTGGGGTAGGGTGGGGTGGGAGGGGTGGAACATAGGCCAGACCGTGTTTTCCCCAGGGCCCTCTCTTGTCCTAGCAGGCATGTCTCATTCACCCAAAGGGAAACTCAGACCTGACAGGTTGAGTGGAGCGACTTCTTGAAGTTTTGTGTTGGGGGGTGGGTGGAAAGGTGCGGGGGTGAGGTGGGGGGGCAGGCAGAGCCAGCCCTGTGGGCTAACGGAAAGGAAGTGGGAGAGGCCTGGGTGTCTCCTGTG
Source organism: Spilogale gracilis (assembly GCA_004023965.1). Classification (NCBI taxonomy): domain Eukaryota; kingdom Metazoa; phylum Chordata; class Mammalia; order Carnivora; family Mephitidae; genus Spilogale; species Spilogale gracilis. Next base: position 19,654 of record PITA01001553.1, on the reverse strand, counting down.
GGGGAGAGCGGTCATCAGAGAGGTCACCCCTGGTCCTCCTCCCTTTCCTCCCCTTTGCCCCTCGCTGAAGTTCCTCATTTCTTTCCGGGCCAGGAGAAGGCTTTGCCATCCTGGCCCCACCAAACCTGGAGGGAAGGTGTGTGGTGGAGGTAGGAGTCAAGTGTGTGGCTCCTGCTGTGGCATGGACCCCATTCTTCAGGCTGTTCGTAGACCCACCCCACTTTCCTGCATGCGAGGATACCCTTAAAAACAGCCCCAAGGGCCCAAGCTGTAGTACCTGGGAGTGGCAGCCCTGGGGTTCGGGAGGAGAGGAGCAGAGCGGGCCGGCAGGAGGGCCATGGGAGTGGGAGCCAGGTTTCGGGAGGTAGGCAGGGTCCACCACAGCGAACAACTGGAGGCCCCGGGTGCCCACCGAGTATCTGAGGTGCCCTCTGTCAGCACCAGAGGCACAGTGGGGAGGGGAGACATGTGGGCTGCAGCAGACAGGTTTCCTGGAAAAGGGGGGGGAGGCCTGAGCCAGCCCTGGTGGATGAGGAAGGTTCTGTGGGCCCCTCCCCGAGCTGGGGCTCTCCTCTCAAGTTCCCAGGGTGACAGTTCAGTCTTGAAACTGAAAGCAAAGCTGAAGCGAGAGCTCGAACCCACACAAGGCACAGAAGCCATCCTCTCTGGCAGTGGGTGGTGGCGGCAGGCCAGCGATAAGGGCCCAGGGCCTGTTGCCCACCTGTCCGTCTGTCTCGGGGCTCTCTGAGAGCCCTGTCCCAGGAGCAGGGTCAGATCTTCGCTGGCCCTGATGGCACAGTCCCCCACAGCGAGACGTTTTTTCCTGTACAGACTCTGCCCTTCGGGGCTAAGTGGCCCCCAGTTCCAAGGTAGACTGGCCCGGGCAGAGTCTGGAAGAGCACCTAACCCATACCCTCTCACACAGGGTTATTTCTGAGCCAAGGGGATTTTAAGGATTCTTAAAATTGTCCCATCTATAAGGATGGATGAGGTGCCCTGATTGCCCCTGTGGCCACACCTTGGGGATTAAACTTCAGGGTGGAGAGAGCCCAAAGTCCCTCTGTGTGTCACCTCCAGAGGAGGCAGGAGAAAATGGAGGGAGGCTGTGCGTGTTCACGGCCAGCTCAGGTGCAGACGCTGCTGACAGACCGACCCTGAGGCTTGGCCACTTCCCACCGGACACAACTCAGTTAACTTCCTCTTTTTCCTCCTTCTTCTTCTTCTTTTTAACCTGCTTCCTTTCTTCTCCCATCATCCTCCCCTTTTGGCAGTCTGCCCTGGGTGTTGGGGTCCCTGTTGTTGGCTAGCTATCCTGGAGACAAAGCTCAAGGAAGGTGTCTTACTCGTTGCCTCTATCTCTCCCTTCTCCCTAGGTCACTCCCGTGGTTGGCCCAGCCTTAGCATGCAGCCTTGAACCTGGCATAGGCCACCACCTACTCCAGCTCTCTACACCCCCTATTTTACTGTGGCTTGGGGTAGAGGCTCTAAGTTCCAAGGTACCTGAATAGCATCTCATCAAGAACACCCCACAGCTCCAGAGGGCCCTGCGAGTCCTGCTGTCAGCTCTCTGAGAAGACAGCATGGCCATTACCTTGCAGCCCAGCGACCTGATCTTTGAGTTTGCAAGCAACGGGATGGATGATATCCACCAGGTACGGCCCCAGAGAACAGAGCCTGATCAAGCACCTACTAGGTCCAGGCATTGGACCTGCATGCCAGCCAGACTGTGCACCCGCTCGTCACTCATGCGGCCAGTCCGTGGTCCTTGGGCAGTCATTCCGTGTGCATTCCCCAAGCCAGCCATGCAACTATGAAACACAGCAGCTGGGCTGTCAACCAGTCAGCAATGTGGGCTGAGCTCAGCACAGGTGCACATGGACCCTCATGCACATGTCTGTCCCCTTCTCTTTACCTGCACTGTCACGGTGAGAAAGCTGCCGGGACAACCACAGAGCGACAGTGAGCTCTGCCAGATGGCCCCACAGGGCAAAGACTAGCTCCTGGCCCTTCCATGTCTCTAACCTGGTTGATGGGCCCTTCCAGGACCATCTTTTCAGCCTCAGTATGAGGATGCAGATCTGGAAATGGGGTTCTCTGGTGGGGGAAAGGTGAAAAGGAGGACAGAATTGCAGCACTTGGGTCTGCACTACTCCGCATCTTGCTCTGTACTGGGGCTGAGAGGGCATGTTTTCCGTGCACTTGGGTGTACCCATTGGATGGTGTCTTGGCACAACCATCACGACCCTCCACTCCTCTCCTTCCACAAACTGGAGAAGAGGCAGCCAGGTATGGTAGAAGGAGCAGAAGATTAAGAGTCAGGAGCCCTGGTTTCTGATCCCAGTTGGGCCACCACAGTGGGCATGTCCTGTCCCCTACCCCATCTGGCTGCTATCTTCCCCTCTTCACCAGGAGGAGATCCAGTTGGATTATTTGTAAGGGCATCCAGCCCAATTCTGATGCTCTCTGTGCTGAATTCTTGTGAGGACAGAAAACTTTGTCTGACCTTTAGCGGCCTACCCAGGGCTGCCCCCTAGTGGACTTCGAGCACATTGTACTTTCTGTTCCTCTGGGTCTTCACCTAAAGTGAAGGTCTTATCCAATACCTGTGCGGTGCCTAGCCTCCTTGAAGGCACCATGGGAAGAGAAAGGGAGAAGAATCTCACCATACCTGGGTTCTCGATACTACTAGTCATTTTTGCCTTTTCTGGTCTGCTCAGCAACTCTCACTGTTCTTCATGAAGGCTGTTCTTCCCTCCTGATCCCACACGTGCCTCTCCACCCTCAGCAGTTTCTGTTCCAATTCACAGAGAAGCTCAAAGCCAAGGACACCCTCTGTTTCCCTCCATTCTCCCTTTTACTGATAACATCACTCTTCCTGTTTCCGTCCCGCTGACCCGGGACAAAGAAGTGTCCTTCTTCCTTCCAGCGGTATCTCCTACCCAAACGTAATCTCTTCTTTCTTGTCTCAAGACCTCAAACCATTGGTCACCTCCAATCTCTCTCTCTTAAAGCCTTCAGACCTTCCAGACTAGAACATCTTCAGGTCTCCTCAGCCCTAAATGAAACCCTTCTCTCCCTTCTACCCACCTCCTTCAAAAAAAAACTACCTTCTTAACTCCTTTCTGTTCATCAGTATGGTCTCCACTTTTCTGTGTTTACGTTCTCACCTCCTTTCTCTCCCTTTTTAGGAAACCATTTGTGTTGAAAAATGTGTCATTAATACAAAAGAGTGTATGAATCACACACACATATATAGGAATAATTATAAAACAAACACCCATGAACTCACGATCCACGTTAAGAAATGAAAGCATTACTAGTCTCCTAGAAGTCCCTGATACCTCAAACACTCAATGAGAACCAACTCTACACCAGTCCTGTTCTATACTCTTCATGCATGTTGATCTGTTTACCCCCACCCCCCACCAATTTTATAAATGAGAAAACTCATGCACAGCAAGATTGGGTCACTTGCCCAAGGTCCTACTGCTACTAAGTAGCAGAGCTTGGTTTTAAACCCAGGTTGTCTGGCTCTAGATTGGGACAATTGAATGGAACTTCCCGAGGTACTAGAAGCGTTCTGTATTTGCCCTATTCCCTACAGGGCCACTAGTCACAGGAGGCTATGGAGCACTTGAACTACGGCTAATGCAACTGAAGGACTGGACTTTTAACCTTTAAAAAGTTTTACGTTTACATTTAAATAGTGCCCCATGCCTAGTGGGTACCATATTGGACAGACAACTCTCAACTCCATGGCCCCAGTCTGTCCTCTCTGAGATTCACTGTAATGTGCGCTGGGACCCCAGCAGTCTCCTGAAAGTGCTCTAGCCGGGGTGACTGCCCAGTGGCCCAGCCCAGTCATGTTTTATCAAGTTTTATTTTTCTACATCCTTCAGGAACATTAGGCAGAACTGAACATTCTCATTCGTTTTTCATGAAAAAAGAATTAAAAGCCCCATGAAAGAAAATTTGGAAAATAAAGAAAATCTCAAAGAAAGGGAAAAAAGTCACCCAAAGTCCCACAATCAAAATATAATTCTTATAAAAATTTTGGTATAATTCCTCATCACATAATTTTTAAAAAGAGTTGCAGGGCACCTGGGTGGCTCAGTCGGTTAAGCATCTACCTTTTGCTCAGGTCATGATTCTGGGGTCCTGGAATCGAGCCCTGGGTGGGGCTGTCTGCTGAGCAGGGAGTCTGCTTTTCCCTCTTGGCCGCCTGCCACTCCCACCACTCATGCTTGCTGACGTGCGTTCTCTCTCTCTCTCTCTCTCTCTCTCTCTCAAATAAATGGATAAATCTTTTTGTAAAAGTTGCAGTCACAGTCCTTTTTTAAAAAGCTTTTATTCATTTATTTGAGAGAGAGAGAGAGCACAAGCAGGGGGAGCAGCAGAGGGAGAGGGAGAAGCAGGCTCCCCACTGAGCAGAAAGCCCGACATGGGGCCCAATCCCAGGACCCTGAGATCATGACCCAAGCTGCAGGCTGACTGAAGGCACCCACAGTCTTTTTCTAAGCTTTTATTTATTTATTTTAAAGAAAGAGCAAGCTTGAGCAGAGGGAGAAGGAGATGGAGATAATCTCATGAGCACAGAGCTCTGCACAGGAGCCCTATCCCATGACCCTGAGGTCAGCACCCGAGCTGAAACCAAGAGTCAGACACCCTGTCGCCCCAGTCACACTCCTTTTTCATTTAGCTTTTGATTTGAGAGCAACTGTGTCCTCCGGGGGTCAAATTCTCATCCTGCTCATTGTATCCACTCTACGGGATTTAGTGACCGCCCTTTTGAGCCCTTGGACACATGTTTTTGACTCAAAGGTATCTCAAAGCCACCATACCCTGACACCATTCCCCTTCTCTTTCTCCAAAACCTGCTGCTTCTCCTCCTTAACATGAGCAGTGTGCCCATGTACCTAGTGAATCAAGCTGGAAATTGGAACCCTCTTCCCCATCCAGATGGGGACTGGGCCCTAACCATCTACCTCTGTAATGCCTCAGTTCTTCTGTCTTCATTGCCAGAGACTAAGTCCTCAGAGGTGCATAGTTAGAGCCCTAAGCCTGGATACCCAACCGTGACTATAGGCTGAGCCCCTCACCCTCACCATTGACTAATCCTTTCCCACTGACCTGAGAATCAGCAGCCTAACCGTTCTCATAGATGAGCACTAACCCTTGCCATGGATTAACCCAGAATGACAACCAATTAAAACTGTCTGCTCTTGATTGAGTGCAGGTGGTACAGAGCTACCCCATCTCCGTTAATCAAGAATCCCCTCAAAGCCTCAGCTAGTGAGGTTGGACCCAGGGCAATGTCATCCCCTACAAAGGACAGCCCTGGAGACTCCAAGAATGAGGGATTATAAGAAGGGCCAATTTTGGTAGGGAGGGCTTCCTGGGAGAGGTAGGTGAGCCTTAAACTGGATCCCTATCTTGTCCATAGCTGGAAGACCCCTCGGTGTTCCCAGCTGTGATCGTGGAGCAGGTCCCCTACCCCGAATTGCTCCATCTGTACTCAGGACTGGAGCTGGACGACGTTCACAATGGCATCATAACGGACGGGACCTTGTGCATGACACAGGATCAGATCCTGGAGGGCAGTATTTTGCTGACAGGTTTGTTTCCTTCCTGGGCAGGGGAGTGTGGAGGAAAAAGGGCTTCTGTGTTCAGAGACTGTAGCAGCCCACAATGGCTTTCAGCGGCCCCACACAGCAAGGGCAAGGCCTGCGAGAGTGGGAAACTAGATAGGGCGGTTAGGACAAGCAAAGGGTTGTACCGCCTCATAGGGGTGGGAACCACCCAAATGGATCTGCAGTCTTTCAAGATGGAGTGGGATGAGGAAGAGTGGAGGGGAGACCGGCTGGGGTGAGTGCAGAGACAAGGTGGAGAGTTAGGTGGCACGCTAGTGCCTTCCAGGTCCCTGGGCTCTTTAGCACTATTCTCCGGACTGGCCCCAGTGAGCGCTCTGCCCCTGCCCTGAGCCCTGAGGGAACTTGTTTTCTGCCCCCTGCACCACACACCATGGAACCTGGAACCAGATGACAATGAAGCAACCTCACAAACCATGTCAACCACTGAAGTCTTGCTCAATGTCGAGGCTCCCAGCGACATCCTGGATGAGAAGCAGATCTGTAAGTGTGAGCCCTGGTGCCTTAACTCAAGGCAACAAAAAATGCCCTTTAAGGATATCACCTCCGTGTACTGGATTCGCAGGCACATGTGCGTGCAGATATGTGTCCCCACAGCCGCTGATGGGTGGAAATGTGTAAATGTGCCCTTGAGCTGGGGCAGGAATGGTGGGGGGCAGGGGACACTGTAGACAGAGAAAAGGTGGCCAGGGGAGTTTCCTTTTCCAATTTTTAAATTGTGGTAAAATACACATAACATAAAATTGACTACTTCACCATTTTTCAGTGTCCAGTTCAGTGGCATTAAGTACATTGGGCAGCCATCACCATCATCCATCTCCAGAACCTTCCAACTTGCAAAACTGAAACTCTGTGCCCGTTAAACACTAACTCCCTGTTCTCCCCTCCCCTCAGCCCCTGGCAGCCGCCACTCTGTCACTATGACTTGAACCACTGTAGGGACCTTACAGGAGTGGAGGCACGCCATAGTGGTCTTTGGGGACTGGCTTATTGCATTTAACATAATGGCATCAGGGTTTGTCCATGTTGTAGCGTATATCAGAAATTCTTCCCTTTTTAAGGCTGACTGCTATTGGCCAGGGTGACTTGGGTCCCCTCTGCTCTCTTGCCAGCGACCCCAGGAAGACTGTGCAGGGTGTGGCTTATTTAGAAATGTGCCAGGCTTGGAGCTCACCCCTCCACCTCCCCAGAAGTTCCCCCAGGCAGGATCCTGCCCCAGCTCCCCCTCAGGCCTTTGCCCGCGACTCATGGACGGGAGGACTTGTGGCCCTAACTGCCCCTTTCTGGGGGGGGCGCTGGGATCCTGTGTTGGAGGGGAAAGAAAGTGAAGCTGGCAGTTAAGAGTCCCAGCACTTCTGTTCCTGACCTTGTCACGAATGTGCACTCAGGCTTCAGCAAATACTTACTGAATGCCTCTGTGCCAGGCAGCAGCTTGCTGTGTGACCTTGGACACATGTCTTGCCATCTCTGGATCTCAGTTTCCTTATCAGGAAAGCAGAGGAAATGGGCTAAATGATACCTAAGGTGCCTTCCAGTTGTAAAACAAGAGAGTGATGAAGTCAAGGTGGTCCGTTTCCCTGAGTGTCGCCTGGAACCTTCTCACTCCTGGCAGTGTAAATGCGGCAGCCGTGACTGGGGCCAGCTCACGCCCACAGCCCTGCAGCCATTTCCTCTCCTTGTGGTGTGTGACACATGAGGCATTTTCAGGTGTATCCTGTATCTGGGGCCGTGGGGACCGGCTCCTCCGTCCTCCCCAGGAGCCCGCCATTCTCTTAAGTGCCGAGGGACCACACTCCCGTCCCACACTCGGCCTCAGGCACCTCAGGCCTTTTTCCTTGCAGTCAGCACCTCCGAAATGCTTCCAGACTCAGACCCTGCTCCGGCTGCCACTCTGCCCAACTACCTGTTTCCTGTCTCTGAGCCTGATGCCCTGAACGGGGTGGGTGACACTGATGACCAGGAGGGGCACTGTCTGGAGGAGAAGGTCCCCAGAGAGGAGAGTGCCAAGAAGACTGGAAAATCAAAGAAGAGAAGTAAGAGGGGGTGGCAGAGAGGGGGAAAGTGTGTGTGTGTGTGTATGTGTCTATCTGTCTTCAGGGGTGTGCGGTGGAGAGGCAGGTCAGGGAGACTGTTGGGTGAGTGGGTCAAGGCTCATAGACACATTCGGAGGACAGCTCTCTGGTATGACAGGGATGGATGAAAAGTCCTCCCTTCTGTACAGCCTGGCCTCATCAGTTGGCCTGCCCAAAGCCTGACATTTCCCACGCCGCTCCCCAGCATATGTCTAAACTCGTGCAGAAATGCCAAGGATCCCGAATGGGTTGCATCCTAGTCTGGGTGGGCTTGGCCCCTTGGCCAGTCCCTGGCCCTCTGGGGCCCCCTGCCTACAAAAGATGCCTTGTGCTGTGTGCTTATCTTCCTCGGCAGACCTTGTGGAGCTTTGGGCCATTTGTGCAAGAGGACTTTGGGCTTTCCCAAGTTCCGATGTTATTGATTGACTCAGGCAAGGACCGAGGCCTGAGACTGCCTTAGAGTGGCAGCCCAACCCCCAGTCTCACGCTTACCTGTACAGCAGCTGCACCTTTAGGCCGCCTTCTCATTTCCAAAATCAGGCTAGGTGGGTTGGGTTCTTTGAAAGGAGATGTATTTGTCAGCCCTACACTCACTGGCTGCGTGGGCAGGAGAGTTCTGGTGCACCTCTGGGGCCCGAGCATGAGGGCAGCCCGTCGGGCGGGCGCGGGAACCTGCGGGCTTTGGTTGCGGAGAGCGACCTGGGCCTCTGGCCCCAGTGACCTAGTTCTTCCTTGTCCGCCATGGCACTCCACTCGGGAGCCTGCCCTGGAGCCCTCTGTGTGGGCTCAGACTCATCCTGCCCTGCCCCCACTTCCCCTCACAGTCCGGAAGACAAAGGGCAACCGCAGTACCTCACCTGTCACCGACCCCAGCATCCCCATACGGAAGAAATCAAAGGATGGCAAAGGTAGGGCTGGGAGTCAGGCCAGGTGGGAAGGGGGTCAGGGTGCCCGGGCGGCTCATCACCACCTGGCCCTCCACAGGCAGCACCATCTACCTGTGGGAGTTCCTCCTCGCGCTTCTGCAGGACAGGAACACCTGCCCCAAGTACATCAAGTGGACCCAGCGAGAGAAGGGCATCTTCAAGCTGGTGGACTCCAAAGCTGTGTCCAAGCTGTGGGGGAAGCAAAAAAACAAACCTGACATGAACTATGAGACGATGGGGCGGGCACTGAGGTAGGAGCTGCTGGGGCACCGAGTCCTTGCCCTGGGGTTCTACCAAGCTCTTCTCCTTGTCCAAGACATCCCTCCTGCTTTACGGTGTGCTGACACTTCCATCTGCCTGCCCCTAAGCCCGTCCCTAGGCCCTTTCCGGGAGGCACAGTCCCTTCCCTCTTATAGCTCTGTCCTAGCTTTTTCTCTTTTTAGAGCAGAAGAGCCTTTGGGGGCCTCCCATTCCCACAGAGGCCATTCTGCTGGCCAGAGACCTAGGGAGACAAACCCGAGTTAGCCATCATTGGTCTTGCCAGTTGGGAGACAGCTGAGTCCCCACCAGCCATTCCCTCCCATCCTCCACTCCTCCCTTATCTTTTGCCTCAAAGCAGGGTGGGGCTAGCATTTGACACCCCTTTTCATGGCCCTTTATATCCTCAGGGGGCCATCTCAGAAATTTCATTAAAGCCTTCCAAGTCCAAGAGTGGGCCTTACCCCTTCCCTTGACCTGAGGCTCTCCTCCGGCTGCCCTGCCAGCCTGCACTACCTGCTCATCCTGCCCCGGGGGGCCGTGTGCGCCTGCCTAACTCCCTACTCCCTTCCCCTTGTTCCCCAGGTACTACTACCAAAGAGGCATCCTTGCCAAAGTGGAAGGGCAGAGGCTGGTGTACCAGTTTAAGGAGATGCCCAAGGACCTGGTGGTGATTGAAGATGACGAGGAGAGAAGTGAAGTCACGGCGGCCTCCCCTCAGGCCTGCACTCCCTCCACCTCCTCCACCAGCACCACCCGACGAGCCAGCTCCAGGGTCTCGGCCAGAGCTGCTCCCCAGGGCAAGGGAGGCCCTTCCTGGGAGAAGCCAAAGGTTCAGAACGTTGGCTTACAGCCGTCTGCGAATCTGGAACTGGGACTGTCTGTAGATGAGGAGATCCCCACTACCTCCACTGTGCTGGCCTCTCTGCCAGAGAGCCAGGCCAAACTCACCAAAGCCGTGAGGTAAGGGCCCCAGAGTCATTACAGGCCTTCCCGTAGTACCTCGTGTGTGTGTGTGGGGGGGGGGGGGTCAACCCTTGCCGACTTCTGCTCTATCTCCAGTCTCACGGGAACCTCACAGAATCCCCGGAAGCTAGCAGGGCCCTTGTTGGTCAAGAGAGGAAAAGTGTCTCACCCAGAGTTGCACACCAAAATAATGGCAAGACCTGCCCTTGACCTGTGTGGCGTCTGTCACCAGCTGGGGCTGTTCCAGTTATCTCAGTGCTCCCTGAGCAGCCACCGGGTTCCTCCACATCAGGGCCCGTCTCCCCAGGCCCCCTCCACTGCAGAAAAGAGGCAATGGAGAACGTGACAGAGATTCCCGTTCTGCTTCCCTCAGACCCTTCAGGCTCCCCTGGAAAGCGCTCGCTGCTGCTTATCCAGGGGAAGGGTCTCCATATTTTCCCTGAGAAGGTTGCGCTTTGAGCTCTGTGTATGTGGCACTCACTGGGCTGGCGCGGGTGAGGTGCCCTTGTGAGGCGTGGGGAGGAACGGGAGCTCTGGCATCAGAAGGCCTAGATGTGGGTGCCTGCAACTGTCTGTGTGGTCTAGGGCACATTACATAACCTCTCTGTGCTCCCATTTCCTCAAGCTGTAGAATCAGATTATTAATCTTATTTAGTGCATGGGCTGTTTGGAAGATGGAGGGACATGGGCTGTTTGGAAGATGGAGGGAAACACCACAGGCCGGTCCTTTGGGCTGCTTCCTGACCTCTACTAAGTGCTCAGTAGACGCTCGCCAATCCAGCAACAGAGAGAGAGGACACCTTCAGCCAGCTCCGTTCGTCCTGCGCCCTCCTACCTAGCCCGCTGGGAGATGCCTTCCGCCTTGACCAAACCTGTTTTCTGTTTCTTCTTAGTGCTTCTTCAGTGCCCAGCAACATCCACCTGGGAGTGGCCCCAGTGGGGTCAGGCTCCGCCTTGACCCTGCAGACCATCCCGCTGACCACAGTGCTGACCAGCGGGCCTCCTGCCAGTACTGCTTCCACACAGCTCGTTCTCCAGAGTGTTCCGCCAGCTTCAACCTTCAAGGACACATTCACTTTGCAGGCCTCCTTCCCCCTGAACACGAGTTTCCAAGAAAGTCAGGTGGCGGCACCCGGAGCTCCGCTGATTCTCAGTGGTCTCCCCCAACTTCTGGCTGGGGCCAACCGTCAGACCAACCCGGTGCCGTCCTCCATCGCAGGGGCTGGACCGGCTGGGCCCAGCCCTCAGCCCCCTGGGACTGTCATCGCTGCCTTCATCAGGACTTCCGGTGCCACTGCAGCCTCTGGGGTCAAGGAGGGGCCACTGAGGCCCTCCTCGTATGTGCAGGGCATGGTGACTGGGGCCCCAATGGAGGGACTGCTGGTTCCCGAAGAGACCCTGAGGGAGCTCCTGAGGGATCGGGCTCACCTTCAGCCACTTCCAACCCAGGTGGTTTCAAGGGGTTCCCACAATCCGAGCCTTCTGGGGAACCAGACTTTTTCTTCTCCCAGCGGCCCCACTGTTGGGCTGACTCCAGTGGCTGAACTTGAGCTCTCCTCAGGCTCAGGGTCCCTGCTTATGGCTGAGCCTAGTGTGACCACCTCTGGGAGCCTGCTGACCAGATCCCCAACCCCAGCTCCCTTTTCCCCATTCAACCCAACTTCTCTTATTAAGATGGAGCCCCATGACATATAAATGAAGGGGCCGGGGGAAGTGTGCCTCACCGGACCAAGTTGAACAGCATTTTTATATGGACTTTCTATAGCAGAGACTGACTGCTGCCCTTACTTTTTGGTGGGATCTCAGTACACCGGATCCCCTGTCCCCGACGCCTGCCCGGTGACACCATGGCCACGCCATGCCCAGTTCGAGCATCCCTGGCGTCAGACCATGGCCTTCAAGAGCACTAGGGGATATGCTTTTGTCGGGGTAATGGACTGACTGGGTGATGGAGGGAGGACCTCTTGAGAAGTCTGTGGCCAGGGCCAATTCAAGGGCTCTGAGGGGAGAGTTCTCTCGTGGGGCAGTTTCACTGGCTCTGTTCCCCACATGGGGAGTTTTCTATCCCATATGTGAATATCTGTATGTATTTGTGTTTACTCATGGGTCTGTATCTCTGTTTCTTTGGGGAGGATGGGGGTGTAGCTGTGAGGCCTTCAAGGGTGTGTGTCTCTGTGGGTCAGCTACAGACATGGGGATTTTTTTTTAAGGTAAAGCATTCTCTATTTCCCTTTGGGCAAACCATTCAGTTGCCCTGAGGCTATGGGGTACAGGCTGGATCCCCCAAATTAGGAGAGATGTCACAGAGCTGGAGCAGATCCAAGGGAGGAGGATTTCGATGGATGTATGTGCTGGGGAAGACTGGGAAAGAGTTCGAAGGGACAGGGTCGGACCCAGATATGAAGTCCCCATGCAGGGCTGGCTTAATTGAATGTTTGTGCCAGGGGCCTGGGCTGTAATACCAGCCTTCACTGGCACACTGACCTATCCCCCGCTATCTGGGGATCCCTCTTGATTAGTTTCACTCCCGTATCTCCCTGCTGTCCGGCGTGGCTGGGGTGGTCGTGGAGTGGCGGACACTGGGGCAGCCTCCCTTCCTGCCCGGGAGTGCCAGCTGCTCAGCCTGCCTTCTACTCACCTTGTAGGTTTGTCAGCCCCCCTCCCCACGATGGCTGCCACAGACCTCGAGTGGACTGTTGGCCCTCATCTCTAACTCCCACACCTAGCCCTGACCAAGACAGGAGCCAGCAGATGTGAGCCCCCATGACACTTCTGTCTCCACATGATTCCCTGCGTCTGTCTTTCCTCTTTCTGAGGACGTTTCAACCCATCCTCTCCTAAGTGAACTCCTTGGCTTCACTTCTCCTTCCCCCTCTTTGAATTAGCGTGCCTCTCTCCAGCCAATTTAGGGGCAAGGCTAAGAGCTAAAACGTGTCAGTCTCAGAAATGATTCTGATTCTATTAGCTGGTGAATTCGGTTAATGTGAATCAGTGCCCCAGGCCCTGGGTTATGTCCTCAGTAGAAAACCATCCACTTGACCTAACTACCGCCTCAGGTTGTTCTCTCTCTCCGGGTCACTGACAAGACTCCTGTGTTCTCCCACTCTCTTCTTGTTCTTCCCCCTTCTGTCCCTGGAAAGGAACCATTTATGGGGGTGCAGGTTTATTTATTACACGTCTCCAGCACTTGGCATTAAAATGCTTTTTTCTAATCTAATCTGTTTATTATGACGAATTCCTGATGGTGGAAAGTGAAACATCCTACAAAAGAGTCACCTTAAAAAAATTTGCACAGGGGCGCCTGGGTGGCTCAGTTGGTTAAGCCACTGCCTTCAGCTCAGGTCATGATCCTGGAGTCCCAGGATCGAGTCCCACATCGGGCTCCCAGCTCCGTGGGGAGTCTGCTTCTCCCTCTGACCTTCTCCCCTCTCATGCTCTCTCACTCACTCTCTCTCTCTCAAATAAATAAATAAAATCTTTTTTAAAAATTTGCACAAGGGCGCTGTATGGGTTAGGGGTGGCCCTAATTTCAGAGAACTCATCACCTGAACGTCACTGATACCCTTACCTGACATCAAATGTCTTCACAGTTCTCAGTCCCTGTGAGCCCTGGCGGCTCATGACACTACTTCCCACCCTCTCCTGCAGCGGTCCCACACCTGCTGCTCGAAGTGTGGATGCCCTCCCCCCCAAGGCTTTCCTCCGTTCTTCTGGCTCTGGCTTGGCTCTTTGCGGACGGGTCTGAAGTGGAGAGCGGCAGTTCCTGCTTACATTTCTAGCAGCTGGCTGACCATTTCTATCCAGATGCTTGTCATGCCTCAAAGACAAGCATTTTAAAAATGAATTTTAAAGTCTTTACACACACACACACACACACACACACAACCTTTCTCCTCAAAAAACAAAAAGCTGTCATGACTTGCCTATTTCTGTTCATTGTACCACCATTTTCCTGACCTTTTAAGCTTGACATTTCAGAGCCATCTGATGGCTGCCTTCATTTGACCCAGTCCCCTCCCCCATCTTCTGAAGTCCAGGCCATTTGTGTTTGCCACGTCTCTGAAACCTAGCCTTTCTTCCACATTCCCAGGGCCTCCAGCCTAGCTCACACTTACTCAGAGCTCATCCACCCTCCCAGACACATCAACACGCGCCACAGTGTGACCTGTCTCATCCCCTCCAATCTGCCAGGACACCCATTCTGTCCTTTCTCTGCTAAAAAGCCTTCAGTGGTTCCTCATTGCGTATAGGTAGGGTGACAGTCAAAATATGGAGCCTCTGATCTGTTCTAGGCAGCTGGGCATTAACCCTGTATTTGCTAAATCTCGGGCAGGCCAGGGGTCCCGGAGGAGGGAGCACTTGCCAGCTCAGGGCTGTAATTCCAAGAGAAGGTCCCAAGTCCTTGACCTGGCAAGGCCCTTCCCCATGAGGTCCTAACTGACTTCCCCAATTGTGTCTCACTTTGTTTCCCTGACTAAAGTACTGTTCCAGTCATAGGATTTACTGGCCTTTGAGCTTGCCTCTGTTTGAAGTTTCCCACCTTCGTGGTTTTGCTCTACTTGGTTCTGCTCAGTGAGAATGCTCTGCACCCCCTGCTAGTACCGATTAAATCAATTAAATCCTTTCCATCCTGTAAGACTCATTTTGTGGAAGCTGCTTCCCCACACCAGCCTACCCTTACATGAGTTCTACCTTTTAAATTCGTAGCAATTGCCACTCTTTGGGCAACTGATTGCAAACAGCCTGTGACATCTTCTCTGTTATAATCACCAACTGTTACTTCAGTCTTCAGTGACCTTGACCTATTGTATCTCCCCAGTTAGTGTGTTCCCTTCTGAGGGGCAGGGGGCCATAGCACCCACAGAGCGGGAACGCTACAAAGCATCTAGTGAGCACCAGCGAATATTACTGATTGAGTTGGAGGAGAGATGGGGACTGAAGTCTGAGGCTGGTGACCTCTGACCTCCCCCCTGCACAGGCACTCACCCCAGGTGCTCCACTGCCCAGGGCCAGCCCTCCCTGGTTCAGTGCCCTCATGGTACCCCCACTCCCACCCCCCAGCCTTGCACCCGAGAGTTGTTACTACTTTGAACATCCCCTGCCCCTAAAGAAACTTCCCTGTCCGGTTTCTTTTCCTAATTCAAAGTGTTAAATTAGCTAATCTGGTCAACTAACCTGTGCTGATCTAGTTATGGGAGAGGGCTGGAGGAGACCCTCAGGAGACAGGTTCATTTTCACCAGAGTCGTTTGGCCACAGCATCCTTGCCACTGCAGTGGTGTCATGGAGTCAGGAGACACCCTCCTCACCTCCTAGCAGCCAATGTATTACTCCTTCCTCTGGGCTCCCACAGCACTTTGTGTATACCTCTTATTGTAGCACTTAGCACACGGTAGCTCCTTAGCTATGTGTTTATGTATGTTGCCCCCCCCCAATAGACTGTGAGCTCCTCAAGGACAGGGACTGTGTGTTAGTCACTGATGTATCCCCAGAGCCTAGCACAGTGCCTGGCACACAGTAGGTGCTCAATAAATGTTTATTGAAAGAATGAATGAGCCTTGTCTCTAATGATGGGGATTTCAGCCCTAGACTGTGGCGGGCCAAAGCGGGAGGAGAAGAACAACCCATACTTGGGGGCTTTCACAGCTTTTGAACCCTGCAAGTAACACTGCAGGCAGCTGCTTCCTCGCCCGTGTCTGAGCTCTCGGCTCCCAACAGGGATCCACGAGGAGGAGCCCGAGGCCGCTTCCAGCGTGGGCGGTGTCACCAGGAGCCGCAGGCGGGCGACTCCTGAACTCCTGCCCTTTGCCCCGCCCCCTTCCCTGGGCCGCTACAGCACGGTTTCTTCACCCCCGGGTGGAACCGAGGGGCGGAAATGTTAGGCCCGATGGAAGGGGCGGGGCGGGAAGTTATTTTCACCAGCATAGGTTTTTCTGACCCCATAACATATTTTTAGAGGCGGTTCGGTTGTCGCTGGTTCCAAAATTGCTGGACCCGAGGTGGGCGCTCCTTCCCCTCCCAGGGCTCCCAGGCCTGAGAGGCCCAGAAGGTCGCAACCTCGGAGAGCCTGGGCCCCAGGCGCGCCGGACGTGAGAACGTCCAGCAGGTGGCGCCGTCCAGCTAGCGATGGCGGGCTGACTGCCCAGGAGAGCCCGGGAAGGGAGAGGCGACTGGGGTGGGGCTGGCGTCTTCCCGTCCTTCCATTCCGGACTCTGCGTCCCCGACTGTCCCTGGGCAGCTCCGGCCTCAACCAAGGCCTTCCAAGGCTCCGGAGCTTCGAAGTCCGCCAGCCCCCCCGGACCCCACCCCTCCACTTTCTAGGGAGAATTTAGCGAGGGCTGAATGCCCTTTCCTCATTGGCCCGTCGCGCCCGGCCCCGCCCCCCCTCCAGCGGCCTCCGCCCCCGGCGCCCGGGCCCCGTAGGTGAGCACGCGGCGGACCTCGTCCAGCGCGCGGGCGGTGGCTCTTCCCAGTTGCGGGGAGGGAGCCTCCGCCGCCGCCCCCTGCTACAGGGCGCCCGACCCGGCCCGCCTCCTCACCGCGGCCTGCCTTTAGCTGCGCGGCCGCGAGGCGCCGCTTTCCACCTGGAAATCGGAGAGGGAGCACCGCGTCCTGTTGCCCCGCAGCCCGAGCCCGGGCTCCCCGCGGGGCCGGTGCGTGGCCGGGAAGGCGTCGGCACCTGACGGCCCGACGCTGCGGCTGGCTGGCCAGCTACTCTCGCGTTGGAAACCCGGGGTCTAGAACACGTGGAGTCCTGACCCGCCCCGCTTCGGGATCCAGAAGGCCCGAGCACAGCACCTCCCCTGGGCAGCTAAGCAGGCCGCCCTTGGGGAGGACCCCCTTCCCCCTAAAACACACACACACACACACACACCACAAACACACGTCTTAGCAGGGGCGGGACACAATAGAACACTCACCAAGTTTCCCTGTTAACAGGTTAGATTATGGAAGGGGCAGTTTAGTGCCCAATTTGCCCCCCTCCAACGCAAATGGGGATGTGCTGATAGTGGATGGTCCTTTCGCTGGAAACACGGGAGACTTGAACAGGGTCTCCCTTTAGCCCTGCACCCCAAAGAGGAACATTGTGGTAAAACCATCCTTAACTGTAGGCCCACAACCTCGGCACGTAGAAGGAACTAACCTGAGCTAAACAGCCGTGTTTGCCCAGTATGATTCTTTCTTTGTGGGTCAATCGAGCCCTATTTGGCAGATGGAGCAATGAAGACTGAGAATGATTAGGTTCTCACCTGAGATCAGCCTAGGCGGTAAGTGGTGAAGCTGGCTCCTTCCCCTAGGCTGCACTGGAAGCATGAGAAGACCCACTGAGTAAGAGGGTCTTCACACCGCCCTCGCCCTCGCCCCAGTCTGGAGCAGGGATGCAGACCATAACCACAGCCCATACCTGCGGAGTTGGTCTTCCCACCCTGGCAGAAGGGCAGTGAGGGGTCTCTAGGAAAGGGTGGGGAAAGGAGCCCCAAGGCAAGAAAACAAGGAGCTGTTGGTTGGTTTTGCTTTCAACTGGCCTCCTTTCTGCAGGGAAATAAAGGGCTGTGTGTGCCCACACACCCAAATCCAGACACCCATGGCTGTCCACGGCTCCCCAAAAGCCCCTCACCTATTCCTTTGGGGTCATACTAACTCTGCCCGCAGCATCTTCCCTCCTGCCTTAAATGCAAAGCCTTATAGTAAGTACCCTCACCACTCTCCCTTCACCCTTTCTTCTGAATCTCAAGTGATTACCTTTCTTCCTCTCTGGCTGGCCCACCTCCAACATATTTTTTTTTACCAGTTTATTTAAACAAAAAACCCCTCTATCATTACCCATTTAAAGTTTCCCATGGTTCCCCATCACCTAAGGCAGAAGTCCAAGCTGTGCTCCTTGCCGTGCCTGGCAGGACTCCTGCACACTCCTTCCCGGTCTGTCCCAACTGCAGTGGCTTGTAGTTTCCTGCAAATACCACCCTCTTATTTGTCTCTGAGCCTTTGCTCCAATTGTCCCCTCAGTTCAGAGACTCTCCCCTGCCACCTGTTTTTCTACTGAAGTGTCAACTGGGCACCCTCTCCCAGGAAGTCCTTTCAACCACCCCACTGCTCTTGCCATCCCTTTGAGCTGAATCCTTGCACTTACCACATAGTTTTCATGACCTACTCACTTATCTGATTTCTTAACTGCAAGTACCAGAGGACTGAGCTAAAATCAGTGCTAATATGTGGTTGTTTGGGAACCTCGAGAAAGCAACTGTTCTAAAAGCATCAAGATCAGGGCGCCTGGGTGGCTCAGTGGGTTAAGCCTCTGCCTTCAGCTCAGGTCATGATCTCAGGGTCCTGGGATCGAGGCCTGCATCAGGCTCTCTGCGCAGCTGGGAGCCTGCTTCCTCCTCTCTCTGTGCCTACTTGTGATCTCTCTCTCTGTGTGTGTGTCCAATAAATAGAAGCATCAAGATCAGAAAGTGCATAAGCAAAGGCCAATAAGGAAGACTAATGCTGTGGCTCAAAGGAATGGATGTTCCTCTATCTGGACAGAAAGACCTGGGCTGAAGCATGCTCCTGGGGCTGGAGCAAAGGGCAGCTCACAGTTCACTCCCAGGGTTGGCTAGGCTCTGGCTGGCCAGACCCACAGATCCCCTCACCTCTACACTGACAGGGTTCTCCAGAGACTTAAGCCACAGGGAGAGGTCCTAAGAATATAGCTGAAACATTCCAGACCTGTTTAACATCCCCTTCCCTCAACCAGTAACGGGCCGATCCTGGAGCAAGCAGTCAGAAGGAATTGGAGCTCTACCACGGTTTTTCAGAAGTGAGAAGAAAAGGTATAAAATCCAAGAGGGGCAACTTGCCTCCATAGCAGCTGGGTCTTAGGAAGCCAGAACCATGGAAGGCCTGTACTCTGCGGGTGGGCAGGGGGAGCACGGGCACAACAGTGAGGGACTGATAAGGCTGTGTGGTCAGATGCGGATGTAGGTGGCCCAGGGCAAGGGAGCCAGCAAGCAGGTGATTTCCTTGAGTTAAAAAGGATCATTCCTTGGGGCACCTGGGTGGCTCAGTGGGTTAAAACCTCTGTCTTCAACTCAGGTCATGATCTCAGCGTCCTGGGATCGAGCCCTGCATCAGGCTCTCTACTCGGCGGGGAGCCTGCTTCCCCATCTCTCTGCCTGCTTCTCTGCCTACCTGTGATCTCTCTCTGTCAAATAAATAAAATCTTTAAAAAAAAGGATCATTCCTTATAGCCCCCTAAAAGAGGGCTCCTCCTTCCAGTTCTGCTACTCCTATGGCAAACAAGGAATACACGCACACACGCACAGCGAAACAGATGCAGGCACTCTGTTCTCCCTGCCGCTCCCCGCCCCAGGATGTGCCCCTGCCTTGCCCTTTCTTTCCAGATCTTGCCTACTTGCCTACAAATGTTCACTAGCCCCACCACCTTGTCCTCATTCGTGGTACCCAAACTGCAAAGCAGGATCAGGGGGTTCCCACTGACTTCATCAGGATGCCCATCTGTTTTAACCACAGAAGAGCCAATATGGGGAGAAGAGTAAAGACAGGAGACAGAAGCCCTGACACAGGTTTTTCAGTATGCAAGTGTTTTTGACTCCACAGCCAGTTGCTTAAAATGAAACATAAAGGGCAGCCAGAATACACACCCAAATGCAAAAAGGTAAAGGCAAACATAAAATAAACCACACAATACCATGAACCCCCACAAAACCAAAAAATTAAAACCCAAAACCCCTATGATATATATATATATATATATATATATATATATATATATATATATATATA
>PITA01001552.1:156001-190546 GCA_004023965.1 Spilogale gracilis | reverse complement strand
GAAATTTGAATGTCGTCAGTCAATTACTTCCCTTAGAAATGCTAACTTCCAGCATCCCCAAGGATGGGCAGGCAGGACCCTCAAAAGTTAATTATTTGAAAATTCATTCCCTTCCCCTGAAAGCTACTTCCTTACAGTTTTTACCTAATTGTCCCTTTGAGGCTGGCAAAACAAATTGAATTCCTTTTCTGTTTGATTTTCCTGCAAATATTTAAAGATATTTACCACCCCTCTAACCCCACTAAATCTTCACCAGATTGAAGTTCTTTCAGCTGCTCCTTCTGTCAAGATAACGAAACTCCCACTGTTCTGTCCATTCCACTGTCTTGTTTCCTCCTCAAAGTGAAGTACCACACAAGTATGTATATGCTATTAACAATAGTGGGAAATTTTGGCAAGGATCCAAATGTACAACAGAAAATTGATAATTTTTGATACATTTCCTAACATGGACAGTTTATGCCTCTATTAGAAATCATGCTGAAGAGCATAGACCTGTGTTCCTATTAGAACAAGTGCCATTACAAAATATTGCATACATCACGAACCTATTTTTATTTAAGTAGAAACTAATCTGCCTAAGATGGCAAACTGGAATGAAAGTATTGTCCAAAAATTACTTCTATAATCAGAAATAAAAACACAAGTTTTTTAAAATGTGGTTTTCAGAAATGAAAAACTTCAGATTGTAGATAATTTAGCACAAAAGACTTTGAGATGGCCCCTCCTTCGATCCAGGTAAAGTTTTAAAAATCAGAGTCCTCAATGGGAGGAGAGTTTCTAAAACCGGTGTTCAGTCCCTACCCCACCTCCTCCAGCTTGGAATAGTAGGATGTGGGGGAAGGAGCAGGGAGGATCGCTGAGCATATTTGGAAAAAGATTCTCAGGTGATTTTAAGCATACCACTGGTTAAGAGCCAAACCAGACATTAGATTTCTGTTAATGCAGCCAAACATTTACATCCCTTTCCTTGGTAGCCACATCATTCTTTTGACTCACTCTTAATGTTAACTAAGACGCTGGAGGCTGGTTTCGATGAGCTGTTCTTAAGGGCTATTCCCCTGCCTGTGTGTGCAGGCGGCTCGGTGAGACTTCCGGGAAGATATTGGCCTTGATCCCCATACAATTCATGTTATTATTAGGTTGGGCCCATCAATCTGGACTGTCAAGATCTTTTGGTTCTGGCTCCTCCTCCCAGCTGTGAGTGATCCTAAAACTCAATCAGAATGACATTTAAGTACTTACTATACAAATGTCCTCTTTCTCAAGGTAAACATTCTCAGTGTCATCAACCAGAAAGCCAAAGACACTTTTTATTTCACCATCTGACCAGGACATCTTCTGACAGGTGCTCTCGGGACAACCTGGTCAAGAACACTGAGGACAGAGGCTGTCCTTCCCCTTTGTAACTGGATCGCAGAATACAATTTGGAAAGGTCCTTTGTTGCTGCTTAAAGGTCTCTAACTAGGGTTTGTAAGCACTAAATATTTGCTTACTATAAAACATGTTTTAAATATATTTAAGATGTGTAAAATAAAAACATGCCCTGAACCCCAAACTCACTTCCCAAGGCGCTCACTATTCACGTGACGTAACAGAAGGCTTTTTGTGCACCTTTCTTCGAGGCTTGGTTTTATCTCTTTCATCAACAGTCAAATGTTTCTGCCAGCCATTTCGTAATAATAATTTTATTTTGCTATCAATTTTAAAAACATCAATTCATCATTGTAACTTCCAAAAACCACCTGAAGCAGCCCAGTTCATACCCATGAGAGGCAGAGCAAGTTAGTTTTGCTGGTTCTTCAGCAGCTTGACTAGATCTGATGATTTCTGTGTGGCCTGTGTGTGGAATGGAAGATAAGAGTCCTTCCTAAATGCTTGGCTTCAATGGGATCATCTAGGGAGCTTAAAAAAGTAACAGCTGCCCAAGATATGTTCCCCCCGTGATTATCGCACAGTAGGGCTGGAGTGGGCCTCAGGACTATACCAATACTCAAGGCTATACTAATGACAGGCAGGGTCTGGGCCCAGTGGATTCCAACATAAGGCCAATGTGCCCAGCGCCTTGAGCTTGGTGCTCTGGTGTCATCCATCTTACCTTCTCCTCAGTGCTCCCTCAATTCCTCACCTGCCAATCACATCACTTCCCAGCCAAGAAACTCCCGATTGAAATCCAGCAGCTTCCTGTAGGAGCCTCTGTATATTCTCATACTTGACTCCCTATCCCCACATATTTTAAAAACTTACCTTCACACAGGTTCAAATTGAACTGGACTGTTTATTTCATTCACCCTAAAGCTTCTGTGTGCCTGTATTCCTACTCTTCTCTTTCCCTGACCTGTATGTCATAGTCCTTACATCTGCCTGTTTATACCTGCATCCTCTGAAGTTCACGTCAAATGCTGCCTCATCCATGAAACCCTTCCCAGTCACTGCCCACTTCTTGCCTCCTTGATGAAGTGATCCTCTCTTTTCCTGAAATCGCTACTCCATTTCTTCTATTTGGAACACTCACCTATTTCACTCTTGTATTATTATTTATTGACTATATCCTACATTTCCAACTAGATTGCAAGGTAATTTATGCAATTTATGCAACAAACATGCATGAGTACATTAATTTACAAATTAACGTACAAAAGCAAATAGGGGGAAGGAGTACAGAAGAAGACTCAATTAAGACCCTACCTTCCCTTCTGCCTGCCAGAAAATATTAAAAAGCATCCAAAGCCATCCCTAGGCAGCCTACCACGTGCACAGAGAGAGCCTGGTTGGTGGATCCCTGTCAGCATATGACTGTGAAGGAACTTAGTTTATCTCTTTCGCTAGTAACTCAGGTTTATTACTACTTAAATATTTCCCCATGGCCCCCAAGGTGGGAGATGGTTCTTGGGGGAAAGGGGAGATGCAACAAGACTTGGGGGCCCCCAGACAGAGCAACAGGTCTTGTTACACACCCCCTCGAGTGGCTCTGCTATCATCCCATCTGATCAGTGTGCACACTGCTTAAAGTTGTTCCTTGATCTTAGGTTAAGTCCTGCCTGATCTGGCCCCCACTTCTCTCTTGGCCTCTTTGGAGGCCATCCTGCCACCTGCTCATGTTGCTCAGTCCCACAAGCTTTTCTCCATAGTCAAGTCTTTCCACCTTGTGGCCTTGCTTTGTGCTTCCTCTACCTGGCATGGCTACTCTACTCCTAAGCCTTAGTCTAAAGGGTGCTTCCTCAGGGAACTCTTCCCTGATCCCACAAGACTATGTCAGATGATCTTAGCACAGTATACAATGACTCTGTTAGAAAGCAGCCTTTGGGCTTGGAATAGACATTCATTCTATGATTATTTGATCAAGACTTTTCCGTCTCCCTATATTTTAAACTCCATGAAGGCAGGGAATGAAGTTTTCTTATTTAGCTGCTATATATATCCCTAGCATGTGCATGCTTGTACGGCACATATGGTATCTAAATAATAGATGAATAAACCAATTGAAATCCGAAGATATCCATCTGGGCTTAAACAAAAACCAAAACCATGAGGTATGGAAAAATCATGGGGATTTTTGCAAAGCCTCCAACTCCATCTCCTCTTCCTTCTCCTGGTTAATGAATATTTTCTACTCACTATCATTTCACAGAGAGCCCTTAGATTTATAAAGCACTAAGCTTGTACTGCAAATATCTTAGAGAGTCCTCCCCAGTGTCTGCTCCATTGTTTCAAGAGAAACATATTTTGAGTACCTACTGTGTGCACACACTATCCTCCAGGCATCTTGCTATTTGACTTTTCTCAATGACCCAGTAAAGTTTGTTCATTATGTTTATTTCACAGATGAGGAATCTGAGAGTCAGAAAGACTAAGTTACTTGGCCAAGATCACAGAACAAGTAATGGCAGGAATCTAACATTGTTCAAGAGGTAGTCAATGGAAAGGAAGCTGACCTGGCCATCAGGAGATGTGCATTTTATTCCATCTTTGGCCACTCATTCCTTGGCTGACCTTGAGCCAAGCACGTAATCTTTGAGTTTTGACTTCTGTGTATGTAAGAATACTATCTGAAGATGAATTCAGACCAGGCCTCAAAAGTTTCTGAATAGGAATCAAGTATAGCCTGCTATAAAGAGCGATTATCCTGCCTCATTCCCCCTAGCCTCAAGAACCAACAGATGGCCTTCCCCTCATTTGAAAATCAAACACTCCTACCAAGGTCAGTTGTGCCTACAAATCATTGTAGGCTTTCTTCTCCTGCACAAAATCTCCAGCTGGAAATCAGCTCTAATTCTTCCTCTTGCTCAGGCCTTGCTGTGAATAATATATTTTGAAAATGAACTATTTTGGGCCAAGAAATCTGTAAACCAGAGCTGATTCATCACTTTCACCATCAGGCTCTTACTCTCCCTGCTTTGTTAGATGAAGACATTTTACCTCCACAAACAATTTCTCCTTGGGTACATAGAGAGTTCTCAATATTCTTTGCAAATGATTAAAAACATGAGAATGGATAGAGTCTAAAATAAATCTGAAGTAAATAAAACACTCAGGTAGGATAGGTATAGTTAGAGACATAACCATAGTAGAACCAGAATGGAAAGCAACATGGCACCTGCCTTTGAATTTGCTGATTGCAAAGGCATCAATTCACAATTGTTGCAATTAAGAAGAGGGAGACAAAGACCATTCTAGAAAATGCACTATTAAAAAACAGCTCTACATAGCTTAAAACTCACATAACTCTAACCTGTAAGATTTACCTTCCTAACTATATTTTTCTTCTGTAAATTTATACTAAAGTCAATTTGCTGTGAGGAATTATGAAGATATATCCTTGAAAACATGCTAGGCAGAATCGAACAGCCAGTTTAAGAATAAAAGCAACTCCCATGGATGCTCATTTGTGGATTACTAAGAATTGACCTGTGTTCTTAGAGGCACACAAGCTCCTTCAGAAAACCTCCTTCATTCAGTGAGAGTTTTAGATGTTGAATAAGAGTACCATGTGATCAGGGCACCTGGGTGGCTCAGTTGGTTATGCCACTGCCTTCAACTCAGGTCATGATCCTGGAGTTTTGCTATTGAGTCCCACATTGGGCTCTCAGCTCCATGGGGAGTCTGCTTCTCCCTCTGACCTTCTCCCCTCTCATGCTCTCTCTCACTCACTCTCTCTCTCGTAAATAAATAAAAATCTTTACATTAAAAAAAAAGAGAGAGAGCCACGTGATCATAAAAGTATACCACTGCAATATTAGATGCAAAAGGCCAGCTGTGTCATGACCTTTCCTCCCCATTACACTTGCTCTAGGTTATACCTTCTCTGGGCTTTGGACCTTCTTCCATACCCACCTGCAGAGTTGGCATCTCCTTGAGGATGTCAGGCTACTCAGAGTCTTTAGTCCCAAATTTAGCACCACCTCCTCTACTCCCCAAATCTGCCTCTGCTCCCACTTCTCTTTTTTAAGTTCCAAGGACTGCATGCACACCATTGCCAAGCTAGAGACCCAGGATTCACTCTGCACACCTCTCTCAGCTGCACCTTGACGTACACAGAAGCACTACTGACCTTATTTCTAAAATAACATTCTGTACGTCTCCTCCTTTCACTATATACAGTCTAAGCAGCCTTCATTCTGGCCACTGTCTCTTACCAGGATTAGGGCGCTAGCATCCCACCAGACCTCCCTCCTGTCACTTCATCTCCTTGAAAGGGTCATATTCCAGACACATCCTGCCTTCTCACCATGTCACATACCAACACAACTTCTCCACACAACATAAAAACCCAAAGACAGGAAAAGACCCCAAAATACACACATATGCTCACTCTCCCTCCATGTCTCTCTCCCTACTTCCAAACACCAAAAATAATAATAAAAATATATCCACAGAAAACACTAAGTATACAGAAACACAAGGACACACATTCTCTAGTTACACTAATTTGCCAGCCATTCCTCCTTTCCATACCTCTCTCTCCCATTTCCCAATCTCTGCTTAGGAGACTCTTTCTAAGATGACCTTCCTTCACCATCACACCACCTGATCGTGTCCCTCGAAGCTCTTATCCTTCCTGGTCAAGTTCAAGACATCCCTGCCTCTACGAAACTGGCTGAACGTGTCCCCCTTTCTTTTCCGTGTGGTCAGACCACTCTATACATGGACATCTCAGTGTACCAACAAGGTATGTTAGCCTGCTCTCCCTGCTGGGCAATGACATCTTAAAAGGCAGCAGAACTTAGCCATACAGCATAGGCTTTGGGGGCAAAAAGATATGGGCTAAAATCCCAGTCAACTCTTACCAGCTTGGGAAAGTAAATTCTCTGAGCCCTCATCCTCTCATTTCCAAGATAAAAATAATCCACGACTGCATTCATCATGATGAGCACTGAGTAATGTACAGAACTATCACTATGTTGTTTATCTAAAACTAATAAAACATTGTATGTCAACTATACTTCAGTAATAAAATAAAATAGAGATGATCCCATCACTAACTTGATAATGTTGGAATCAGAAGTCAATGAAAAAGTCCACAGTATCTAGCACCTAGTTAAAACTTAATAAAATGGCAACCATTATGATTAAAACTATTGAGGTGCCTTGTGTCCCGTACTCAACAAATGTTTAACTGCATGAATAGATTTAGCTTTCAGCCCCTTCAACTTCATAAAAAGCATGTACACTGTCACACCAGAGCCATCCAACATTTAGCAGGGAGCCAAGCAAAGGAAGTACTAATATCCCCATTTCACTTATAGGGAAATGCAGATTGAGAACTTAAGTCATTTTGCCCAGGACATGAAGTCATTTGCTCAGGTGAGACTAGAACTCAGCCTTTAAATCTGTATTATAGGTATAACATCTTCTCACATTTTAGAAAATGAGCCTACCTAAAAATGGCATCTCTGTCCAGATATGCTGGGTAATTTTTTAAATATCCTTATTTTACAAGAAAATGAATCACTAAAATAACTAATCAGTAAGATCCAGAACAAGAACTGGCTCCCCAAATTAGAGCAGAGCCTTGCAAATGAAAACATAAATTTGAAAAAGAGATCTTTTGGAAAACATAAATCAGACCATATCATTCCCTTACTTCCAAACCTGCTAATAACTTCACTCTGCCCTCAGAATAAACTCATTCTCCTTGTCCCAGCCTCTAAACCTCTACATGGTCTGGATCCTGTCAACCCCTCCTGCTACTCCGGCTTTACTCATAGACTTGGGTTGCACTGGCCTTCTGTTCCTCATACTCTCCAAGATCATTACTGCCTTAGGACCTTTGCATTTGGTTTCAGAGTCTTAATTCCCTAGATTTTACCCATCTTGATCCATTTTGTTATTTATGTCTTAGTGTCAAGATTTTCCCTATCAACTTTATCTAATGTTGGTTCTCCATTGCCCATAGTCTCTATTATATCATTAACTTGCTCTAATCTCTTTCTGTCCTTTATCACCATATAAAATTCTTACTTGCTTTTTGAATCCTACCCTCCCCCATGATAACAGGAAAAAAACATGTTGACCTTGTTCACCACTTTATCTTTAGTGCTAGAACACTGAATAGGTATTTAGTCAACAGTTGCTAAGTCGATAAATACATAAACTTCTTTTAACACCAGTAAAGCACCAAGAAAGATCCTTCCATGCATTTACAATCCACACTGATATAAGATCTTTGTAACTAAAAGCAATACAGTCCCCAAAATATTAACTCATAGGAAGAAGAAAACCAACACTAATCCTACTTCTAACATCTTTCAGAACAAAGGACTCTTGTTTCTATTTATATCCAAGGAAAGCAGAGTCTTTTGGCAAAGAAAACTGTTTGGAGACACTCCCTCCATTTGAACCAAGAGGTCACACATGCTTCCTCTGCAACTTGGAGCTCAATTCCCTGTTCTGGTTTCAATTTGGAGATGTTATCTGACAGCCAGCAAGTCACTTCTTATAGTGGACTTGCTCTGTTGCCAGAGAGTTAACTTACAGGACATGTCACATCAAAAGCAAAATCTGCATCAAAATCCCTCCCCCAGGAGGGAAGGAGGGACTGTTAAAGTAGTTTAATTTCAGGATTAACTTTAGAATGATGTAGAAACTTCATTTCTAAGGTTATGGTGCCTAATCCACTTGAAAGTTAAAAATCCTGGAAAGTGATTTAATTAGCCATACCAAAAACACATTCTTCTCAAGCAGAAGGATGAGGTGATCCTTCTCCCTATTCCCCTGAATTTTCCTCCTGATAACATGAAACAAATAACAGCATCCACAGCCTACCTGTAACCTAGCACAGTGACTATAAAGCCCAGGAGAACAAAAGGTCCCTATTGCGTTATTTCAGGTTAATTTTAGAAATCAAAGTCGGAAAAGACTCAGTCAAGCTTATGCTGAAATGGCCCTTGCTTATAAGTAAGCAAGAACCATCTGAAAAGTTAGGACTAGGAATTGATTTCTTTCCTGGAGCTCTGAGGGTTGGTGCACATGTGAAGTGAATCCAGGCACAAACTCCAAGTTCTCTCCCAACAAATTCTGTTTTCCTCTTCCTAATGTTTAAACAGCTGAACCAAAATTTTTTCTTTATCAGATGCCACAGTAAGTTACAGAAAGCAAGGTCTGTATTGGATATATGTAATTATGTCAAATCTGCTAACACTACAATTTACTAAAGATCAAACAGCTTTGAATGTGAGGCCCTTTTTATTAAAAAAATCTCAGAACATAGTCTCATTCTCTTATCCCAGCCTTAAAAACCAAATAGAGAGGCGCCTGTGTGGCAATCACTTACACATCTGACTCTTGGTTTCAACTCAGATCGTCATCTCAGGATCATGAGATGGAGTCTCACATCAGACTCCATGCTCTGCTTGAGATTCCTTCTCCCTCTCCCTCTGCCCCTTCCATTTATACTCTCCCCCTTTCTCTAAAATACGTATATTTTAAAAACCAAATAGAGGGCCACCTGGGTAGCTCAGCCAGTTAAACATCTGCCTTTGGCTCAGGTCATGATCCCAGGGGCCTGGGATTGAGCCCCATGTCAAGCTCTCTGCCCAGCAAGGAGTCTACTTCACCCTCTATGCTCTCCCTCCCTCCCTCTCTTTATCTCTCTCTCAAAGAAATAAAATCTTTAAAAAGAAAAATCAAGTAGAGATTCATGACATGAAAAAAAATAAAAGGGAACATGTCCAAATCGGTGCCTAGAACTCCCAGAGACTCAGTTTATGTTCCTCATGACTACCTCTTTGATCTAAGGTCAATTAGGGCAGATATTGCTTGTTTAGCATCTATGTTCTACTTTTTCTAATTTATGAGCCAGCTTTTAGGCTACTTAGGTCCCTTTTTCAAAAGCTACAGGATTAGCATCTATGGATTTCCATTTGGTCGTTATCATCACAGAGAAGGGTCAGCCATACATTGAATAATTGAGTTTAGGGAAAAGCACTGAGTACAAGGGGAAACGAGGTTTTACACAAAAAGAAGTAGACTTGTGAAACTCAACTGTAGTAATTATTGAAATGGGCTTTCACAGAGATAGAAGGAAAGGTGTATGAAAGAAACTTCACAGTAATTAATTGAGCCTCTCCTCATTCTAAATTGAGAAAAATTAAAAAATCAATAATTTCAAATGTGTCATACTTATTGACACTAATGAAACCTCCTGAATAAGCATTTAATGCAACTCCACTGCTATTTTAAATTTACGTTCATCACTGAGTGAACATTACAAGGTCAGGTCAGCTCCCTTGGGCTTCGCAGAGCTGATGCTATCAAACAGACAGCACTTTGTTCATGCTGCATATGGAACAACCCTTTAGAGAGTTGCTGAGCTGTCCCCGGTGCTGAAAAAAGCTGTTCTTTCCCCTTTGGTTCAGCAGGAGACACACTCAGAAATGACATGGTTTCTCAGTCCATTTACCCACATGCCCATGTTTATTTGGGGGCGGGGGGAAGACTCTCCTAATACTCTGATTTCCTAGAAAGCTGTAGTTTCATTATGCTATCTCAGTAGAGTCTCTCACTTTACTCTTTTCCAGGTATTAACAATCACACTGAGGTATATTAATTCGCATGTGCCTGCATTTCTCTCTGTTATGTATTTTACCTCCAGATAAACTGCAAGCTCAAAACCTGTGCAAATAGTTACAGACTTGTTGGAATACTGCTTTCAAATTTAGGCTTCATTACTTATTAGCTGGATAGCTTGGCTGAGTTAAGTTACTCTATGCTCCATCTCCTTCTATATACAAAGAGGGGAGTATCACCCAGTCACTAACTACTGGGGAGGGTCACAATGCAATGCGGTATTTCGAAGTGCTCTTCAAACTGTAACATGCTATAAAATTATAAGCATTTATCGTATCATACAGGTTTTTTTCTGTATCAAAGATATTTTTAACAGCACTCACAATTTAACTTTTGTTGTCTCCTTCAACTCAGAATGGGTCTATGAAAATTAAGATCCCATGTCATGCTTGGGGAATCTTAGGAGATAAGGAATGTACAGAGAGACTGACTTAGAAGAAGATAGAGAAGTTGCAAACTGTAAAATTCAGTACTCACTAAATCACTGAAAAATTAAGGTCCAAACTCTCAGTCATCTCCTGGCTCAACATCAGCTCCTCTCCAGTGCTTTAGCATTCACTGATACAATGCCCCAGTTAGCAAGCTATGTGTACACAGATTATCCAATTTAATCTGAATATTCACACTTTGCAGATAAAGCAATTTGTTTTAGATTAAATAATCTGCCCAAATAAAGGAAAAGTGCAGAGTCAACGTTTAAAGCCAGGTTATTTTGAATCCAAAGCTTATTCTCTTACTCATCATGTCCACAGCCCCCTAAATCTGCATGGGTCCTTTAGATGTAGGTTAACTTAGAAGTTGGCCACAGTTTCTTGGGTCTTATACTAGAGCAGAACTTTTAAGAATACATCATCTAACAAACTAAAACCCATAATGAAAACAACTTTTTTTTTTTTTTTTTTTGGAACTCGGAGAAATTTACTGTCATCTTTCTTTGTGAATGCTAACCTGATGTAAATATCTTCGATTACATGATGCAACAAATCCAAAGGGGAA
Organism: Spilogale gracilis; assembly: GCA_004023965.1. Classification (NCBI taxonomy): domain Eukaryota; kingdom Metazoa; phylum Chordata; class Mammalia; order Carnivora; family Mephitidae; genus Spilogale; species Spilogale gracilis. The sequence continues at coordinate 179,481 of PITA01001552.1, read as the reverse complement.
TCAACAGCATTCAAGAGAGCAATGACTTACATATGACCAATAGAGCATAAGCAAACCAATTAGAAGTTATTACCCTGCATCACAAATGAATTCAAATAACATGTACTTTATTTTTTTCTACCAGAACTCAAAACTCCTCAACCCTAATAATTATATTTTAAAATTCCACTTATTGTGTACATGCTTCTTCCATTTAAGTCTTTTCCATTCTTAAAGGTCTACTTGATATTCTCCTTCCTGCACAAATATCCACAGATGGCTCCAGCTCATAGTAATTTCATTTTTATCTGTATTAATATCGCTTCTGCCTATACCACATATTACACAAGTCACCTACTGTGTTGAGTAGCTCTCCTTTCTCTCACACATTTAATACATATTAATAAGATATAATTAAAACATTTATACTTTATTTCTCCAGTCTTATTGGAGACTGACTCATAGTAGGTGCTTAATATTTGAACTGAAGTTGGCACTTAACTACACTTACTGAAACTGCTTGCTGAATTTCTGCTTTCTCCCCATCTGCTTGTGGATCCCATTAGGTCCACAATGTGGAGGCTCTTTTGTGTGTGTGTGTGTGTGTGTGTGTGTGTGTGTGTGATACTCGCAAATGTATCCTTTGTGCCAAACATATCACAGGAGCTTATGCGTGTAATTGGAATAAATGAAAGAATGAATAAATGAGCCATTTAAATTGACAGGGATTATTATCTTACACTGAAAGCCCATACCCCCACCCTGACCCCAATAGCTATTTGTAGGAAATTTCAAACTAGTTCAAGTGGATAAATTATGTTCTTAAATGAATTTGTTTTATTTGACAGGAGAATCACTTTCAAAGAACCATAGGAGATAAGTGCTTAAAAATTTGGTTCCCAAATATATACAAAAAAGGTATTATGAATCATAAAAACTTGCATGGGAATAAAAGGGAAAGGATACCCAGAATATAGCAATTATTATCTCAATGTTATATAGCAAGGAAATGCTGAGGCATTGTACTTCAGCACAGAGCTGAAAAGAAATTTGTATGAATCCTTTTAAAAAACATGCAAGACGCTGTTAACTCCATACTTACACATTTATTCCTTAATATTTACTGCAGTAGATGCTGGGGTTAGACAACTGAACACAAACAGTATGTGCCTGACCTCATAGAACCTACATTCTAACACATAATGAGAAAATAAAGCTCCCTCTCTTTTGTCTATACAGTAAATGTTGTTAAAGAATCCAATTCTGGGCCTAACATTGGGTTTTTACTTTCTTGGCCTTGCTGTATCTCTGCTGTTACTGAGTATGGAACAGATGACACAAGCAGTTAATCTGATTTAAGAAATCCTTTAATTCTCTTGGCAAATACTAGAAAAGCAAGGGGATCATGGAAAAGAGGGTCCAGAAATAGACTTTAATCCCTTTTTCCATCATCTTCCTATACTCTTAGATAGAAATACTGAGACAATTCCTTGAGAGAGCAATTTCGGCTTTGCCTAGGGGAAAAAGAATTGGGAGTTTCCTGGGATATATTTGGTGTGTGTGTGTGCACGTGCACGCACGTAAATACGTGTGCATACGTGTGTGTGTCTGTGTGTGTGTGTGTGTGTGTGTAATAGGCAAGGATGCTTTCTTTCTTGGTGGGTGTCCTCACCCCTGCAATGGTCACAGTTCAAGGGGTTAAAGAGCAACCTTCTCCCGGCGTGGACATGCAGATCTCCGTGAATTCTGCAATCCATGACGCACATTCTCTAGTTCAAAGCTTTCCTCTCCCTTTACTTTGTTCTGATTTTTCTACTATACTTTCAAGTATTACTTTTTTCTAAACTAAGACATTCTCTTGAAATTTTACATGTAGTGTTTGCATTAATACTATAGATTCACAAGACATCCTAAGGGAGAAACTTATGTATCAAAAACTGTATCGGTAAGTGTGACATGCACAAACTGAAATCAGGGGCTGATGCATTGCTTTAAAAATGCTCCTTATTTATAGATAGCTTAATTGCATTAAGTGCTAAAGAATGTACTGCTTTCTTTGTAATGAGTTTTTATGGTCTTAGTCTTTGGAAGCTCAGATTCCATCTGTGACAGCAGACTGTGGTAGAGTTAGGCTATTAATAGCTGCTGGTACACACTTACTCCGAGCTAAGAGGCCCAGGGCTGTAGAGACAGCCAGATGGAGATAATACCACAGGGTGACTGTATGGACAAAAAGATGATTTATTTTTTTTTCCCCCAACACAAAACAGACAACAGTAAAAAACACGACAATCCTGTTTTATTGCAAGCCAAACTCTCTGAGGAAATTTTTGTCTCCTTCCTAATTCTCAGGACTGCTTCTAAATCAATGTGATTTGTCATTGTTTCTGTTGTTCAAATAAGTCCTCAAATAGGTTACAAAGACAAAAAACAGCCAGGTGGGTTAACAACCTCAATTATTAAAATGAAATCCTGACACAGAAATCCTGTTTCCTAATATAGACAATCGGGAACAAAACAATTTGGCAATTATTCAAGGGAAAAAACTATGATACTGGACTGTCTTTTGAATAAAAAATGTTTTCCCTTACACAGAAAAAGGGACAGAAAACAACGAATAACACATCAGAGATTTCCTATTATGAAGAAAAGATCCCCATTCCTCCCAAAAAACTGATTAGTGTGATCTAACATGATTAAGGTCTAGTTTATATTTTAATGACAGTATGAAAATATACTGCAAGACAAGAGTTATACAGCAACCATGCTTAATATCGTGTTGTGATTCTTTAGGGCCAAAGTTTAATGGACAGCAATCCTTTTTTTTAAAAAAAATTATATAACTAGCCATATGAATAAGACAAAATATTTCAATACGTGATATGTCACAAAACTGGCTAAATTCTATTTTGGTAGAATTGGTTGCACAAAATAGGGGCTTTAAGTTTTCTAAGTAAAGAGATATTAATGGGAATGCTTACATACAATACAAAACAGTATCATTAAAAAATGGGCAAGGGACCAGCACATCATCTTATTCTTTCCACAACAAGGGTAGAATCACATTATTCTCATGAAGACAAGCCCAACTAAAGGCAAGAGATACAGCTTCAGCCAAGAACTCGTTCTGTTACCACACTTTGAGGAAATTCCAGGCAAACCGGGGAATAACGAAGTAACCTATTTTGTAGAGATACCATAGAGATCCTGTATTTCCTAGACATATCATGAAAGAGTCCTAAAAGTAAAACAAATAAAGCCACTCTATACAGAAGAGACACAGTTGACCAATTCAAAGAGATGGATAGGGTATCTGGGATGTTTCAAACTGTATCAAGAATGCAGAGTCTAGGGGCACCTGGGTGGCTCAGTTGGCTAAGCAACTGCCTTCGGTTCAGGTCATGATCCTGGAGACCCGGGATCGAGCCCCACATCAGGCTCCCTGCTCGGCTCCCCCTGCCTGTGTTCCCTCTCTAGCTGTGTTTCTCTCTGTCAAATAAATATATAAAATCTTTAAAAAAAAAAAAAAAAAAGAATGCAGAGTCTATCCTATGAACCTCCATTTATTCATAACTATCCTTACCTTACAGGGAAGTTTTTTTCTTTTTGAAATAAAAAATGGTCTGTCATAAAATAATGACCATCTATTCTTAACACAAACAATTTGGTTAATAGTTTAGACTCTAGGGCCACACTGCATTGAGTTTATTGTGTCTGCAACTGACGAGTTGCTTTAACTGGGCAAGTTTCTTAACTTCAACAAACCACTATATTTTCATCAGTAAAAAAGGTACAACAGGATTGTAAGGGGTAGAGAAGCTATCTATTCCACGCAAAATGTATTACTTGGTGCCTGGTGTATCGTTTAAACGCAAACAATGCATCTCCTTCCTCTTCCTTTTCTTTATGATTTCTTCATACTTTGTATGAGCTTCTAAAAGTTAGAAAGTTAGAAAGGATTCTGGGGGTGCATCTTTACTGGGAGACGCTTTGATCAATGCTCTTCAGTTTACTCATCTGTTAATAAAGTTAAACATCTAGCTTATAGGAATGTGAAAAGTAAATGACACAATTCATGTCATATGCTCAACATACTCTTTGTTTTTTTTTGTTTTTTTTTTAAATATTTTATTTATTTATTTGACAGAGAGAAACAGAGCCAGAGAGGGAACACAAACAGAGGGACTGAGAGAGGGAGAAGCAGGTTTCCTGCCGAGCAGGAATCCTGATGTGGGACTCGATCCCAGGTCTCCAGGATCATGACCTGAGCCAAAAGCAGTCGCTCAACCAACTGAGCCACCCAGGCGCCCCTCAACATACTCTTTGACACAGGCTAACTTTGGTGTGGAAATTAGCTCTGATGATTTCACTATCATAATCCTACCCCTCCAGTAAGGTTGATGTGGTACTTAAATGCAATCCTGTCTATAAAGCAGAACCACAATGCCTGAACCTTAAACATCCGTTCCTCCTCCTTGTACCTTGGTTCGTTAGATTGCATGTGTCACACATTTTAATTATGATGTCTTCTGTATACCAGCTTTAATATTTGTTGTTTCCAAGACCATTCGGTGACTAGCTACTACACTATCATTTCACAGAGCAGCTGACGAATATGCCTTACACGCTCTCTGAAGACCAGAGAGAGGAGATACTGTTCATCTTCACGGTCATCCTTTGGTTAATATCACAGAGCCAAATCCTTAAAACAGATATCTTCAGCAGAGAGATGCTGCTTTTGCGTCTTACTCCATTTCCAGCATTATTGTTTTTTCATTTCTAGCATTACAGTTCCTTCATTTTTAGCATTATCTCTTCCAGAATTTCTACATTAGCTCATCATCTTCAACTACTTTCAGCACTAATGTATCAAGCTCATTATACAGAATACTATACATACATGTGCACTGTGCAGGGATTTGGGCAAGCACATTCTACGAGATTTCTACCTACATTTCTAAGCAGCAGGGAGACTTGGCTGTGCTACTTTCCCTCTCACGCGATGTTTACTAACTAATAATTTCATTGTCATCTTTAAGCCTTCACTAGTCACAGCAAGAGTACATGCAAGGATCTAAGTAAGTTCTCAGGATGCCTTGAAACAAGACCGGTCTGCACTGTCATACAAAATTCCCCAGCCTGTTTGAACACTGGCAGTAGAAACACGGCGTTTCCCACCTTGACTTTGCCTTCAGTGTGACAAGGCAGTGTCTAACTTCAGGGCATTCAATGGTTATGAAATCTTGACACTTCACCTACTGTGGGAATGACATGTTTAAACAGTTTCTCCATTCTCCCAGGCATTTTCATATTAAGCTCTGGTGAATGGAAAGTAATGAGATGGACCATGAAGTGCTCTGTCAGGCAAGTAACACCTCCCTCTTCCTCCTTTTCTCTCTCCCTCTCCCTGTCTCTTTCTCTTACACCCCCTCTGCGCCCCCCGCCCCCCGCAGTCTCCTCCCAGGAGCACAGCTGACAACTTCAAACATTTATTAATATCGATCCCCTTGTCTTCTAACAATCAATAGTGAAGTCCTAAGAACCAAATAATATTCAATGTGCAGAACTGTATTTTCACATAATACTGCAGGGAAATTAGAGACGACTCATTATATGACTGTTTATCTCTCAAGATTAAGAAATTACTACTACTTCCACACACATTCCAGGGTTTTAGATAATGTGGCTCTAAAATAGCCCTGGGGAAATGATCTTACTACTTCTCTGGTTACATTAATTTATTGTCTAATGATTTCCTTGGTAAAATATGATTTTATGATATCTAGACTTCTTAAAAGGAAACCTTGCAATAGATGGTAAATTGGTGTCTTCTAGTAATAGAAGTAGCTAACACCTTTGAGGTTTGCAGTGAATGCACCAGGCCAAGAAATTAGGTATTTTACATACAAAATCCACTTCATTCTCAAAATAACTCTATGGCAGTAAGTCCCATTGTTATCATTCATGTTTTGTATAGATAAAGATACGGATATTTTGAACGTATGGTGACTCAATTAAGGTTGTTTAACAAATTAGTGGCAGAACTAGAATTTGGAATTATTCTATTTGAATCAACAGCCAAAGGTTTTAACTACTGCTTTACATGTCTTTCTTGGTGAACTGTACTATTGTTTTGGTTTACCTATAAATATTACATTTAACTCACCTAACATCCTTGTTATTCAGGTCTCATTAGCAAGGCACAGAGCTCAAACTGGAGCTACAATACTGATAGCTTTTCCATATGAGAAGTCCTAAATCTTTACAGTTTTCAGAAAGGTCAAGTGCTTTGGTTTGTCGACCAAAAGTAGACTTCAGATATCAAAATAAAAGATGATTTAAAAAATTTCTTAGGGATCTATTTACCCATCTGTAGTTATAGTCACGTAGAAAAAGATTTAATGCCTAATAAGCATTCAATCTACTATATGTTTTCCTCATTTATTTGGAGAGAAAGTAACATAAAAATGTTCCCTTAAGAACTTGTCAAGAAACTAAAAATTGTGAGGCTCCTGGGTGGCTCAGAGGGTTAAAGCCTCTGCTTTCGGCTCAGGTCATGATCTCAGGGTCCTGGAATCGAGGCCCACATTGGCCTCTCTGCTCGGTGGGGAGACTGCTTCCTCCTCTCTCTCTGTCAAATAAATAAATAAAACCTTTTTCAAAAAGTTATTTAAAAAGAAAGAAATCAAATCTTAAAAAAAAAACTAAAAATTGTGAAATGTGGCCAAATCAATTACCAATTTCAGAGACTGTTCTGAGCTCCTAGTCTACAGCTTTACAAGGCAGCACGGAGCCCAATTCCAGAGGTAAGTGAGCCTGCTCCCTCCCGTCTGAAGGCATTGTTAGTTCTAAGGAAGATGTTCATCTTTGGTGTGTCACCTGTCCACACTGAACCTGGGGAGAAATGACCGCTGCCTCCTATCCCTCCTTCCCCTCAAGTTGGTAAGACTTAGAGAATTAGAACACTGCACAAAACCTCAGTGTACTGCAGCCCTTGTAGTCTATAATTGAGTAAACGGAGGCCCATAGGGTGGTAAGTTGGCAGAGCTGGGCCAGCCTTGGGTCCCAGTCCCATGCGTCTGCTACCATGCCGTGCTCTCTCTCTAGTGTAGGCACTTTCAAGGATAACCGATACAGGAGTCACTGCTTGTGAATAAGCCTGACAGAATGTCCTCTCTGCTTAATGTTGTTCACCAGACACTGCTTTAAGGAAAAGAGATACTGCTAGGTCTGCAAACACATCCTGTGTATTTTCTTAGTTATAGTCTAATGATCTGGGTTGGAGTCCCAACTGCACCAGGCGTAAGCTATGTGACCTTAAGTAAGTAACAAAATCTTCCCAAGCCTGGGTAAGAAAGTAGTGACCATACCACCAACTTCACGGGGTTGATTGTGATGTATAGTAATTCATATTTAATACTGAACAGTATATCTAGCACATAATCAACACTCTCTCATTTTATTATTATTATGGTGCCACATTGTGACAGGAAGTTCGCCATTAGGACGGTAAGTAATTCTGTCTCCTACTCCCTGCCCGATCAGTTGCCAATAAATCCACTGGAGTCAGGACACCACTTGCTAGTTCTCAAATGGGCAAAAAAATTCTAACTCACTCCCCATTCACTTGGAATATGAACTCCTGCAGAAACAGTTATGACATATAGTTTGGCTGCAGCCCCTCGCAAACTTCTCACGGCCCTTCACTGGGAAATGTCTCCAGCTAACGTGCTAAGAAAGGTCCACTCATGATCATATGGTACTGATGGATAGTCAAGTACCGATGTAAGAATATTCTGTCAAGATAATAAATAGTATTGCAATCTATGGCAAAAATTGCATTCAACTTTTGGTTTCCCTTCTTTAAGGGTGCTGAGTCAGAATGAGAGAGGACTCCAGATTCCAACTAACTGTACTCTGTTCACATTTTGTAAAGTTGAGCTGGCCCTGTTTAGCTACTAGGGTAACACTGCCTGCTTTCCTGAGTTGAATCCCTTAGAGACTGCTGCTCTCCCTACTTCTGAACCTTTCAAGGAGGCAGTGCCTTGGAGGTTTTGCAGCTTTGCTTAATGAGTGACAGCCAGGTTTCTGTCATCTGCAAAACACAAACTCTGTGGAACTCTGAGAACTCTTTCTTTTAGAGATGAGTCATTGCCAAAGGTCACAGAGATAGCTGCAGACACAGATGTAGTATTAGCACATACTGATTAGCCTTCTGGTTAGAGTTTTATTATGTAATCCACACAATACTATCTTGGTGAGGTGAGGTGACATTTTCACAGTTTGCAGCTACTGAACTTGCCTTATGCACCAAAGACAATGGAAGGCTACGTGTCTCTCAAGTTCGCGGGCCTCGGAATATAGCTTCTGTCTATCTATCCATCCACCCAACAAATATGTATTGAACACTTGGTATTATGTGCTATGACAATAGCAGCATCAATAATAATGGTAAATAGTGTCCTGGAGTTTATAGTTTAGAAGTGAAAATAGTCCATATGACAAATGTGTTAGAGTCATAGGTGAAGGCAGAATAAGCTGATGTGGCCACATGTGGCACAATGAAGTACTAGGACAGCAGCATCCAATAGAAATAAAATGTGAGGGGCGCCTGGGTGGCTCAGTTGGTTAAGCGACTGCCTTCGGCTCAGGTCATGATCCCGGAGACCCAGGATCGAGTCCCACATTGGGCTCCCTGCTCCACAGGAAGCCTTCTTCTCCCTCTCTCACTCCCCCTGTGTTTCTCTCTGTCACATAAATAAAAAAATCTTAAAAAAAAAAAAAAAGAAAAGAAAGAAAGAAAATGTGAGCCACATACGTAATTAAAAATTTTCTACTCATCGCATTGTAAAGTATGAAAAAGTCCAGATGAACTTAATATTACCTTATTAATTGTACATCCTATATTTTTATCTAACATAATATATCTAAAATATCATTTTATATGTAATCAATATTAAAACATGATAAATGAGATAGCTTGCCCTTTCTTTGGTACTCATCTTTGAGGTCTGGCGTGTATTTTACACTTGTAGGACATCCCAAGTGAAAGAACCAAGTATCAAAAGTACAGTAGCCACAAGTCACATGTGTGGTGCCCTTAGTGGATAGCACACTACTAAGATGTTCAAAAGAAGGAACAATTGCTTCTAGAATAGAGGAAAGTGGAATCAAAGAATCTGACTTATGAAAGATTTGGCTATCTGCACTGATTTCCTTATCGTGTTTGCTCCCTACTTCCATGTCCCACCCTGAAATAAAAGAATGTCTTTCTTAGTATTTTATGAGAATCTTCCCTTGTGAGAAGATTCTATGTTGTATCCCTAACAGTGAGCTTAGCATACACTCATGCTGGTGTTCATGTCTTTATCCAGTAAATAAATATATGCAAGAAAAATAAAAATGGTCACCTACCACTTCCCACATTCCATTATTTTTGCATACAATCTAACCCTTATTATGATGTTGCAAGGAGGCACTAATACCTCCATTGAATAAGAGTACACTAAAGGATGGAGTTGAGGATTTCTAAAGATCATCCTGCTAGAAAGAAGGGAAGGAGAGGGGTCCCTGCACACAGGTCTAATACGAGGAAGGACATTTAGGCATTCAGAGATAGAGAGGAAGGTAGACTAGAATCTAGGGTGAGCCACAGCATAGAGTTAAGGTGGGTGTGGGAACAGGGCTCAGGATATGTGAAGTCTCTGCCTTCCGCTCCATCCTTGAGAGACAGAGAGGGAGGTACTAACACATTTAAGACTAATTAGATTATTCAACAAATCTTACATGGTATTTTATATGTACTTTCCCCTTGGCCCTTTATTATGTTTCTCTCCAGCTAAAGTTTCCTTACAATAAGAAACAAAACCAAACTACTAGCGTCCAAAGGCAAAGGGCACTTTGGGAAATGAGAACCAAAGAAACTCCTGTCAGAAGAAGCACTGGAGTCTTCCCCCATCTTCAACCTTTCTGAAAAATGGATACCCATCCTCCCTGTGTAAAGACCATCTTCCCAGGACCATCCCTTCCCCTCTTGACAAGTTAAATCCCAGAATAATGTTCCATATACTCATCACTAGTCTCTTGCCCTTTAACTTCTAAATAGGAGCTGGCTCTAATAGTGCCCAGCGTAATCCTCTCCTGTAGGCAGCCATCACTGCCTCATTCTGTGATGCTGGTGGGGTGGCAGAAAAGCAAACGGGACTTGGGACTCAGAAAAACAAACCAAACCAAACCCACCAACCAGAGATTCAAACCGAGTCCTAAAATGCGGATGCAATTTCTAAAAAATTAAAAAATCTTGTATTGGTGTCAGCGAGTAGGTTAAATGTAAGCACTAGAGCTTGCTTGTCCTTATAAAACTTAGTACTTTCTCACTGTTACTATAGCTTAGGCAAAGATTTACTAAATCTGCTGACCAACCTAGTCATCAGCATCTTGGAGAGCCCGATTACACTAAAAACCGGTCTACAAACTGGAATGATAAAGTAAGATAAAGTTCTAATTTGCTGACTTCTTGGCTGTATTTGGACAGCCCCTAGCCCCAACCCTAGGGTGCAGAGGAGCAGAAGAGAATGCAAATAGTGTTACCGTTTTTGTAATTTTATTCACCCTTCTTTCCAAATGTTTGTTTTTGCTTCCTTGGGGTATCACGAAGACTGTGTTATAACACAATTGTTCAGGGTTTTTGCCAGAAAATCAAGTTTATCTTTAGCATCATCTCTGGGCAAATAGCACAGACAAAGGAAAATAATGTTTGGGGCTAAATGTTGAATACTTGAGTCTTGAGTAGCCTTAGTTGAAAGAGCAAAGGACTAAAAAGAAAAACTAGCTAGCAATGTTGGCTCTGTTTTTTTCCTACAAGAATGTCTAGCTAGAGGAGAGGCAGTAGTGCAAAGAGGATGGGTTTCACATGCCAGTAGCTTTGAGTTCAAACTCATATTTGATCAGTTGCTGACTCATTGAGTACCCCTGCATGAACTTAATTCAATATTTAATTGAGTGACTCCTCTGGGCCAGGCACTTTGCCCCTTACAGACCTTAAAGTAAATTAGTTACCTCTCTGAATCTGGTTGTAAATTGAAAAGAAAAATATATATTACTATTTGCGGGGCTCTTATAATTAAAATGAAGTAACAGGTGTAAAATTACAAGGCACAGTCCCTACACACATAACAGTCATTGCTTAACAAATCTTAGTTTCTTTTGTCTTCAGAATAACTGAACAAATGTTTCTTTTGAGTTAACTTTTGATTTAAAAGAACAGCTCTAGGGACACCTTCAGTCAACTAGGTGTCTGACTCTTGATTTCAGCACAGGTCATGTTCTCAGGGTCCTGGGATTGGGCCGCCTCAGGCTATCTGCCTGGCCTCCCCAGTCAGTGGGAAGTATGCTTGTCTCCCTCTCCCTCTGCTCCTCACCCCACTCTAAAATAAATAAATAAATTTTTAAAAATAAATACATAAAAGCACAGCTCTAGTACATAAGCAAAAATAAAACCAATAGATAGTTCCATAAGCCCAGAAACTCCTTAAATATCCTCATATCTTTCTGGGAAGTCCACCAACTACGACGACGAGACTTCAAAAATCAGTCAGTAGATACTACGTCCAATAGTCCTATTTTGACTTTAACTTGGTTTTAGGCAAAACAAAAATAAATTGCCTTTCTTTCCATTACCAGCAAGTATGGTATATGCAGCTGAAAAATCAGAGCAATAAACAAGGCTGAAATGTTATAATTGCTCTTTCTAAATTATCTATTGATTGTCTGTAATGTATGAGGCAGTGTGATGAGATCAGAGTAATGAAAGAACAAATAGGTGCCTGATCTGACGGAGCTTACTCTCTACTGAGGGAGACATCTGCCCTTAAGAAGGCTAGAGGCAGACCAGGAGAAGAAACAAGACCAACACGCTCTAAATTCAAGTGACCAATATGCTAGTTAATTAGCATTAAAATATGAACTTGAGTCTCTAATATAGGGATGAGTCAGAAGTTGTCTTTTGAGGGGGGGTGGAAGTGGTATTTGAGCTGAGACTTTTGAAGATTAAGAAAAATTATTCAAGGTCTTCTACTCTCTCTTTGAAGATAGACTGCACCAAAACTCAAAGCAACATCTACTTACAATAATGCCGTCTATTCTTGAATCCCTATTGCACTCTGTCAACCCCATAAATATTCACTAATACACATCTTACCTAGGTTCTGTCACATCCAAAAAGCAACATTAACTACTCTTGAATGAAAGATAACTCATTTAGATATCACTGCAGTGTTTTTGAAGGAACTATTCAGTCCACCTTCCCCTGATTCTCCCCCGCCCACCCCCAACAAAGGAAGGAAGGAAAGGAAGGGATTAAAAAATGAAAGAATGGGAAAAAAAAAAAAAAGAGAGAAAGAGAGGAAAGAAGGAACAGAAGGAAGAAAAACTGGCCAGGTTTTTTTGCACTGCTTTTAGTTTCTAATTTTGACAATCCCCCATTTCTACCTCCCCAAATTCCCTATAGGCAGGAGGTGATCAGAACCCAGACAGCTGGTGCTGCCCTCCTGCTAGCCAGAAAGGGAATCAGATCAGGGTAGTAGTGAAGAATTTTGAAATTAGAAAGCTTTTAAAATTGTAAATCCTATGTAGACTGGATCAGCTTCACAGTGAGCCCTCTGAGACAGGACTTCATCCATATTCCCTAAGCACATCATTCTGAGGCTATACCAACCACACTCCATTCTTGGCATGGAGTACAATGTACTGCACAATAATGACTCAGTTACATTCTGTACAATTGTTTGCTTCAACTTTCTTCAGTCTTGTGAAATGCTTGATCAGCCATGGAGGGATGAGCGTCATGGGAACCTAAGACTTCTCTGAAATTACATGGCCCATTTTATGTTCATGGCTTTCTTGGCAGTTTTTCCCTATGGAGAAGGTCCTCAGCTTTCATCAAACTCTCCAAAGGTTTTGTAAGTCCTCTAAACCTCCACTTCCATCAAAAAGTTTAAGAACCCACATTTTCAATCTACCAGGATCAAATTTCTAATTGTACCATTTCCAGATGGCTATACTCCAACTCTAAACTCAAAGAAAAAATGATACACTTGAATATTTCAATGTTTTACTGTGTTATTACAACCAAGTACTAATCATTGGAAGGTTTAGCTCCAAGACTCTCAATTAGAATATTAGATTAAAACAATTTTCAAATGCAAGTTTCTTCCCATCTTAATGCTTAAAAATTATCCAGATATCAGACTCTGTAAATAATGGCCAACTGGGGTCTTAATACAAACATTTTTTATTAGCTATTTAATGATAGTAGTCTACTGAGCACTCTGCTGGGGGAAGTATATAAACACATTACTTTGGAGCTTGCAATCAAATTGTTTTTATCAATAAGGAAGATTATAAAACTATTCCACCCTCTCCTCCCCCAGCTGTGGATAGAGTAAATTAGGCTTTAAATAGTCCCAAGGGAAATCCATTCCCAATGAGCTCACATCCTATTTTATATACTCCTAAAAGCATGGCCTTAGCAGGCTGTAAGATCACAAAAGTCATTGGTGTTCTCTTATGAAAGAGAAAGTACAAGTTAGAAAATATAATCCCCCTCTCCATTGTGGCCACATCTAACCATGTGACCCTCTCCTTCTCAGCCTCAGCTTGTTCTTCTGTAATTTGGAGGTAATTCTGCTTGCATCATCAACTTTACAGCTATCGTGACCATGAGATGATGATTTCAAAAACATAGTAAAATATTATAGAATGCCAGACAAACAAAAGTTCATCTTTTTTCCCGGACTTCTCGGATAGTTTTTCCTTCTCCACACACACGAACTGTTACAAGGACCCACCAAGATGTCACTATGGATTTGTAGACATATTTTTCAAGAGCAACCAACCACTTATCTGGAAATCCAGAAACTATAGGCAGTGCAGAGGCCCTACATGCCTAGCTCCACTCTGTGCAACCTAATTTGGGGGGGGGGGGGGAATTGACATGCCATCCAGAAAGCACCCTGGATGCTGAAAAATACGATTCCATTACAAAGAAGAGCTCAACAAAGCCAGATGGGTTTAGCACCTACACATCTTTTTTTCATCATTTTGCCTCTATAGATCATTATGCAGGCTCCACAGATCGTTCACATACTTTATTCCATCTTTCATTACTAACATTGTGAAACGTATAGGACAAATTTAATTCCATCTTTCACTTGACTGAATTTTTACCTTTAGTCTACAGAGCAATGTGAAGTTAAGGCAGTCTTCATAATCAAAAAGGCTTAGGAGCGCCTGTGGCGGGGCACAGTTGGTTAAGCCTCCTACTCTTGGTTTCGGCTCAGATAATGACCTCCTAGTCATGGGATTGAGCCCCATGTTGGACTCCGCACTCTGCATCGAGTCTGCTTGAGATTCTCTCCCTCTGCCCCTTCCTCCTCCCACCCCCCGCTTGAGCTTGCTCTTTCAAATAAATAAAGTCTTTAAAACAAAAGATTTTAGGGCACTTAGATTAATATTTCATCTGCTTTCTATAGCTCTCAATGTCCCCAGACACCCCACAGCTACAGACCAGTTTCCCACCACGCTCTCCCTTCATCAGCCTTCAGCCATACTCATTTTCTTTTGATTCTTTCAACACAATGCAAGCCTCAGGGCACAAGCCTCCGAGTTTATGTCAACTCAACTGAGGTTCTGTAAAGCTATCCCACCATCCCAGTCTCTCACGTGTTTTCATCACAGATAATTTACAGTTACTGCATTTATTGGGTTTTATTTTGCAGGTCCTCTTGCACAAACTTGTAGCCTCCAAGAAGGATAGGTACCATGGGGATGGAGGGGGTCAGCTCACAATTAAAACACCAGTGGGTACATCATAGCCCATGCTGATGGAGTAGGAATCTCACTACCATATACCGGACACACTGGAAAAAAACCTGTTGAGCGAAAGAGGCTATTTGAATATGTACACTAAAGTCTGTTGGCATGTGCATGTAGTAAAGAAGAAATGCTGACTAACTTGTTTAAAAATTTTTCTTCAGAAAGCATAAAGCCAAAAATGATTTCTGAGTAAGATTTTGGAAGCCCTAGACCAGAGATGTCCAATACAGTAGTCACCAGCCACATGTGGCTATTGCACATCTGAAATGAGGCTAGTCTGAATTGGGTGTGCCCAAAATATAAAATGCACTCCAAGTCTCCACAGTGTTAATGTACATTCTTACACAATGTAACAAAAACAATATAAAATAATTAAGGATTTTTATTTATAATTTTTATCTCTATCACATTGAATTTTTCAATAAACTGGATTGAATACATTAAATTAATTTCACCTACTTTTTAATGTAGCCACTGAAAAGTTTATTATTTTTTCACTACTTCTTCTCAAATTTTGCTTACATTCAATTAACAGAGTATATTATTAGTTTCAGAGATAGAGTTCAGTGATTCATCATTTAACACCCAGTGTTAATGTGCCCTCCTTATCGTCCATCACCCAGTTTCTTCATCCCCCCACTCACCTCCCCTCCAGCACAGCAACCTTCAGTTTCCTATGGTTAAAAATCTCTTTTTTCTTTTTTAAAGATTTTATTTATTTGACAGAGAGAAACACAGCCAGAGAGGGAACACAAGCAGGGGGAGTGAGAGAGGGAGAAGCAGGCTTCCCACCAAGCAGGGAGCCCGATGTGGGGCTTAATCCGGGTCTCCAGGATCATGACCTGAGCTGAAGGCAGTCGCTTAACCAACTGAGCCACCCACGCACCACCTAAAAATCTCTTATGGTTTATCTCCCTCTATGATTTTGTTTTATTTTTCCCTCCCTCTATTTTGTTTCTTAAATTCAGTATCAGTGAAATCATGTTATAATTGTCTTTCTCTGATTAACTTATTTTGCTGGGCATAATACCCTCTAGTTTCATCCATATTGTTGCAAATGGCAAGATTTCATCTTTTTTGATGGCCGAATAATATTCCATTGTATGTATGTGTGTGTGTGTGTGTGTGTGTATACATACATACATATACGCCTCATCTTCTTTATTCATTCATCTGTTGATGGACATCTGGGTTTTTTGTGGTTTGTGCATTTCATTTTTTAAAAAAAATTTTTTAGAGAGGGACAAAGAGAGTTGGGGGGAAGGGCAGGTAGAGAATCCTAAGCAGTCTCCACTCAGAGCTTGGAGCCTGACAGCAGGGGTTGGGGGGGGGGCCTTGATCTCACAACCCCAAGATCATAATCTGAGCTGAAGTCAAGAGTCAGATGCTTAACAAACTGAGCTACCCAGGTGATCCTGTATTATATTTCTCTTGTATGAACCCGGTCTATGGTCTAGAACATTCTAGAGTACATGTGATTGTTTTGTGTTTATGGCTTTTTTAAAATTTTAAACTCTCTATAATGGATCATACTCGTATATATACATGTAGAAATCTCAAAGTCATTACCTAAAATTTATAGTTTATTGCCCTACGGTTTTTTTAACCTTATGCAGATATTAAGAAATTGTGCATGTACTACATGCTATAATACACCTGACTCCTAAGTAGAAAGAGATCGTCACAAAATTCTATGATCAGCATTTGCCTTATTGTTAGCCTTCATATCTTTTAACCCTACTTCCAGAGTCACCACCATAACCCAGGCCACCATGATCTCTCACCTGTATAGCTGAATTCATTTCTTAACTGGTCTTCCACCTCCAATGCATTTTTTTTCCCAAATAGCCAGAGTGATTGTCATAGAGTACAATTCTTACACTGCCCCCAAGATAAAGCGCAAATCCCTACTTCACCTTCAGTTGCACATATAATGATGGCCTGGCTTACCTCTCCTCTTCTGACATCTTTGAAGTTCTGTAAAGGAGCCATGCTTCCTTTGGCTTGGGAACCTTTGTTCTTTCTGCTAGAGCCCACACCCATCTCCTGCCCTACTTTTGTCTGGTCAGTGCTTATTCTGTTCCCAGTTTAGGGTCAGAGAGGACCACTGTGTAGGATTCATGGGGAGGGCAACTCCTGGCCTCCACAAACCTTTCCTTTGCTGCCACCACCATTGCCACCAACAAAGAGTTTATGATATGCCAGGCATGTGCTAAGCATACTCTCTGTCCCACTGAGTCTTCACCATGAACCTATGAGAAAACAGCAGCAGCTTACATGTGGGTGCCAAGACTTGTTCTCAGCTCTTCACAGACATAACCCCAGGACAACACACAAAGTTAAGTACTATTATTAGCCTGTTTACTGAGGAGGAACTAGTGCCCAGATAGATTTAGTCAATCACCCAGCTTGTCACTGGGGGCTTGAGCTCTGCAGTTTCACCTCACAGCCTATTCTTACTCATGTCAGGTGTTACTACCATTTTAGAGGAGATAAAACAGAAGATCAGAAGGGTTAAGCAACCTGCCTAAGGTGGTCAAGTCAGGATATGAAAGACCATAAGAATCCCATTATGTTTCTCTTCAGGACCCTATATACTCTCCCAATAAGTCTTACAATTGCCTACTAGCTTACTAGACTGTAAGCTTCTTATTCTTTAATTTCTAACGAAAAGTTTTAGGTTTACAGAAAAATTGAACAGATAGCACAGGAAATTCTCAAATATATCCTGCAGTCTTTCCTCTATTATAAACGTATCATGTTCGGGTGGTACATTTGTTGTAATTAATGGACCACAAGTGTTAGTAACTAAAATTCATAGTTTAATCCATATTTCCTCAGATTTTACCTAATGTTCTTTTCCGGTTTTAGAATCCCCATCCAGGACACCACATTATACTTAGTTGTCAGTCTCCTTAGGTCCTTCTTGTTTGTGGCAGTTTCTCAGATTTTCCTTGCCTCTGGTGACCTTCCCAGCACTGAAGAGCATGGTCAGGTATATCGTAGGAGGTCTTCCTACTGTAATTTGTCTGGTGTTTCTCTCATAAATGCAGATCACAGTGGTAAGGTGCAATTTTCATTACACCACATCATGAGTCCTTACCATCAACATGACTTATGACTGACTATCCAGGTAGACTTTCAGCACCTAGCTGATGCAGTGTTAGTCAGGTTTCTCTGTCAGTTCACTCTTCCTGATCCCTCTTCCAATCTGTACTCTTTCGATAGAAGTCTCTACGTGCAGCCCAACTTTGGGAGGAGACCAGAGCTACACCCACTTGCTTTGCTCCTTGAGGCTGGGTCATCTATATAATTTCTTTGGAGTTCTGATTAGGAGATTTTTTTCTCTGTCCTTTATTAATTTATTCAATTATTTATTGATACTACTGTGGATTCATGGATATTTTATACTTTAATTTATAAGCCAATACTACAATTTTTTTCTTAATTATTCCACTTGAGACACTAAGAACTTTTTCAGTTGGCTTCTGTCTCTTAGACATACTCCCATCAGTGTGCCCTCCGATATAATCCTACCAATGTTATTTTTTTTCCCAAGCACTTCCTTAGATTTTGGCACTATAAAAGGCTCCAGCCTCATCTTGTGGATTCCCTTCCCAGGCCTAGCATCAGACATTTCCAGAAGGATTCCCAGTACCTTTTCCTGGATAATGGTTTTAGAAAGAAAGGGTTGAGTGCTAGTTTTACCTGTTGCTACTAGGGTGTCATTTTTTAAGTTTTCTCAAATCCCAAACGTGTGTATGTACATAAGCCCATGTATATACACATACTTATAAAATATCTCTACATGTAACCACATGTATCTATAGAAACTAAAACATGAGTTCTTCCCGATGTGTCCCACTCTAATTCATCACAACATGGGTCCTCTAAGTTCCTATCCTTGCTCCAACAGTCAGGAATGACCGGGCTTCTTAAAGGCAACAGCAGTGCCTTATCCATTGCTATAACCCAAGGATAGTGCTTGGCACATATGATACCCATGTGGATTTATGGTTCCAGTAATTTCTTTTTTTTTTTTTTTTTTTTTTTGGTTCCAGTAATTTCAATTCTGGAAGAGAATACAGACAAATCTGCAAATGTTATCAAATACAGATTTCAAAGACTAAAATCACAACAGTTTATTAGGGCAACAGTTTAAGAGGGTGCACTAACAAAGGTCTGATTTAAGTGTGTTTATTCAACTCTGTGAAGGGAAAATGACAGCAATACATCTAAGCTACACAAAAAGGGTTCAGGCTTCCTTGAAAAGGATTCAAGTGGCATAAAATGGTTTGTTTCTCCACAGCAATTTACATTTATTAAAATAGATAATAGGCATAATCGTTGTCAAAACAGAGCTTCCACCCTGTATAATGTCTTAATGTATTCTCGAAGTTCCTGACAAACAGGCACAAAACCACGGCAGATTAGACTCTAAGTGGAGGATCACTCTAATAGCCCAGCACAAAAACCAATCTCACACTTCTAGGAAGGAAAATAAGACCTGAGAACAGCCTTTGAAGGCGAAGGGTAAAGTACAAAGGGAAAGGTGCTAAAGTGTTGCATCAGCTAGAAGGGGAACTGGGCTCTAACGTGACACTCTGCATTAATAATGCTAATTTACATCTGGGGAAGCGTGTGTGCATGACACAGAGGAAATTTGAAGAGGTCTATCTTATACCACGGTGGAGCTCCTCTTCAATCTCTTGGAAGGGTACGTGCTTTACACTGGAACTGCCTCACATGAGCATATATTATGTAGATTCTGTGTCAGTTTCATATGAACAAATCACTTGTCTCCTTAAATCTATTCTGGAGCATTTCCAATCTGTTCTTTACACGGCAGCCAGAATGGTCTTTCTGAAAAAACAAATGGGAATGCTGCTCCCCATCATCTCCACAGTTAAACATTTTAACACTTCCCTTTATTCCTAGGATAAAAAAAAATAAAATAATGGAGTCCTCTTCTACCATCAAGGCTTGGCAAGATGTGGCTTCGATCTAACGCCAATCCTGTGAGAATTCAAGCCACATGGGGCATCTTTCACTTGCCTGGACACACACTCTCTGGGCTAATATTACAGAGCCCCTTGGTCATGCCATTCTCTCGTCCCCAATCATGCTTCTTGCTCTTCAACACAGCTAACTCCTACTATGGCTTTGGGATTTAGTCCTCTCACCCTTTCACCAGGAAAGCTTTCCATCTCTGGGTCCAGTGGTCTTTTACACACACTCCCAGCACCACAGACTCTTCCTTCATAGTGCCTGCCATGGTTAAAATCGTACACACAGGGGCGCCTGGGTGGCTCAGTTGGTTAAGCGACTGCCTTCGGCTCAGGTCATGATCCCGGAGACCCTGGATCGAGTCCCACATCAGGCTCCCTGTTCGGTGGGAAGCCTGCTTCTCCCTCTCTCACTCCTCCTGCTTGTGTTCCCTCTCTGGCCATGTTTCTCTCTGTCAAATAAATAAAATTAAAAAAAAAAAATCGTACGCACAACTTGGTTCTTCTGGATTAATAGCTTTCCCCAGAGGGCCTGTTACTCCATATCCCAGGCACCTAACCCCATGCCTGGTACAAAGCAAGTGTTTAGCACGGGGTTCTTGAAATGAAAACCGACCACCCCATCTACCCACACTACTGTCAAGGCTTTCCTAAATGTGAAGGCTCCTCTTTAGATTCTGAAGAATAGGTCATTTCATGCCAGAAATTTTGATAGGTCTTTTGTGATGGGTATAGGTAATACCACTGCTAGGCTTGAATAGCTTCCACAAGAACAGGAGGTCCCTTTTATTATATGGGTTATTAATGCATTACATGCACTATATGGAAGTGGACAAAAGAGGATGTGGAAAAAAAAAAAACAAACAGAAGGTCAGCTGTGGTGCTATTTACTAACCTTAATACTTAAGGTCATTTTTATCAAGTAATTTTGTTTTATTTCACAATATCCCAAATGCTATGACTGGTTTTCAAACCCTAGTCATTGTGCCTGAATTTCACTCAACAAGTATTTACTGAACATATTTATTACACGCCAGTCCCTGTGTTAGAACTATGATTCATGCTAAGCAAGAGACCCAAGGGGCTTACTCTAAGTGGAGGACACAAACCACACAGATTGATAGTCATTTCAGATTAGTGTGTGGCTCGGGCTGATAAGGAAAGAAGTCATGTTCTGTATGAGTGAGATCATTTCCACTGTTTCAACAAGATCTTAAGCAATCCAAATGCCTCATCAGAGTAACCTGTATCATTATCATTCTGTGACATCAAGTAGATTACAGAATTTTTCTTTTAAAATTTTTTTTATTTACTTATTTGTCAGAGAGAGAGAGAGTGTGTGTGTGTGAACACAAGCAGGGAGAGTAGCAGGCAGAGTAGCAGGCAGAGGGAGAAGCAGGTTCCCTGATGAGCAAGGAGCCTGATGTGGGACTCAATCCCAGGACTCTGGGATCATGATCTGAGCTGAAGGCAGATGCTTAATGACTGAGCCACCCAGATCACAGAATTTTTACCTGATGAAGGATCTGAGGCTTGTATGTTTTAACTTCACAGTCTCCCATAAGAATTTAAATATATTTACTCCCCCTATTTAAATAAATGACTAGGGAAAACACAAGGTAGATCTTTTCTAGGGAGTCACTATAATCCCTCAAAATCTCTATTGCCAGTTTTGACATACCCCAAAGGATCAGAAGGCCTTCTTCACTAAGATATGTATCTCAGTAGAGCATCTGACGCACAGCAGGAGATTTTTCATTTGGTTTTAGTGATAAGTAATTCAAGAAATAGTGGCACAGACACCCTAAAGACATCTGTGGAGAAATGGTCAAGTTCACAAAAATGGAATCAAGGCTCTCTTCATAACCGTTATAAACCTTAAGACCTAGGACAGTAGTGGCAGCATGACTGACAATTCTGGGTTAAATATTGCTGGATAAATGAGGATACTTCGAGAAAATGAGGTGGTTGAAGCATAGCACCTTAGTGGAGGCCAAGAGGAAAACTAATATTGAAGTGGTTAGCCCGTCAAGAGGAAAAGCCACAGGGAAAGGACACCAAGAACCGTATCTTTCTAGTCGCCTTTTGGCCAAGGCCATGGACTCATCAGCGGTTGGTCAGGAAGCTGGAGGAATCTCTGGAACAGGCAAACGGCAGCTCTGAGGAATCACAGCTCAAGACTCACGCTCCAGCCTCTTGTCTTCAAAGGAGAAGAACAATCAGCAGATTGATAAATTCTTCTGTTTACACTCCTGAACAAATAAACTAATTGCATTTTGTTTTTAACCTAACAAATCAAAGCTTGATTACAGGTCATTAGTGACCATTAATACATGAAAGTGTTTACATTTCACTGGTCTATGTGAATGACACAGTCTTGCCTTGCATACCAGTTCAATCCGGCTTCCAAAGGGACACCCCGTAATCAGGCATCGAGCAGCACGAAAAAGCAAAGTAACAATTAGCCTGTGCAATTGAACTGTGATGCAAAAGAATTCATTATTCTGGTTCATTGTTGAACTAGCCAGTCCCTTTGCAATGGAGACATGCTCTTTGGGGCCAAAGAGTATACAACCACCTCTGTGAGCACTTTCAATTATTCCCAGTGACTGCTAATGTTCTACTGGTGAGCAACACGAACCTGCTTATGTGACACTAGCCTAGGCAGTCCTCAATTCATAACACGGTGGCTGATGAGAGTGCAGATAAAGGCAGAGAGAACAGAGGGGATTGTCAGAACCATCAAGGGACAGGAAGAGAGACTGTGTGGCAAAAAAGGGAAGGCAAGGTAGGGAATCTATCTATCTATCTATGTCTATATAAATAGTACATACATACATACACACAGATCAATGAAGTAGTCCAGAATTTTCAAAGGTCCAGTTGAGGCTTTGGATTACCCATACTAGAAGCCAAGACTCAAAAAGAATTGGATCGTTGCCAAGCCTCCATTTCATTTTGAGCTGAGCAGTCACAGAAGGGCAGGGAGTGATTAACAGAGATTAACGATCTCAGAAATATTTGAGGACTTTCTAACATAGCAACTGCCACTTGGGAGCAAATCCCTGGTCCATCTCATCTCATGTTCTGTTGCTTCACAAAGCATCCCCTGGGGAATGCCATGTTTGACTGCAAATGTGCTGAGGCCAAAGAATTAGAGGAGGTGCTAACAAGGCAAGAGACAACAGCCCATATATTGCTGAAGCCATTTTTACTTCTTAATCTAGGGTAGCTACTTGAGCGCATGACTCATGCCTCAGCTCAACATGTGCAGTGAGAGTCTAGAGTTCCATGCAGTTTAAAAAGCTCTTTCAAATGAATTAGCCTGCTCATCTTTATTTATATCAGCCCCTGAAAAAGTGAGATTATTAATAACACAGTAATGGTGGAAAATGCAAGCTCTTGAGTCAACTTCTGTTTTTAAGTCCTGGCTTTGCTGCTTACCAGCAAGGTGAACTTCCATTTACTTAGATTTTCTCAGCTTCACTTTCCTCATTATCTGTGTTGGTCAGTAGAGAGCATGACTCTTGATCTCGGGGTTGTGAGTCTGAGCCCCACGTTGGGTGTAGAGATTACTTAAAAAATAAAATCTGGGGGCGCCTGGGTGGCTAAATTGGTTAA
>PITA01001552.1:0-155901 GCA_004023965.1 Spilogale gracilis | reverse complement strand
CACATCATCTCGCAGCCCCCAATACATCCCATCACATAATTTCTCATCCTGCAGTGTCACTACTTGTGGTCCTATGTCCCCTACTGGTCCCAGAGGGCCTTAAAGGAAGACACCAGCTGTGTGCACCACACCTCTGCATTCCAGGGCATAGCACAGCCCCAGGCACAGGAGCCTGGGATAAATACTTCATCAGCAAAAGGCTGAGGGCACGCTCCCTCACACCACCCTGCTGCTACACCGAACAGGATTTCTCACTGGGGCACTGTCTGAGAAGTCAGAGACAACGACACATGGCTTTCTGCCTTACACTGCTATTAGCTAACCTTAGCCTCATGATGAAAACTCAAGGCAATCTTAACCGAATTTTAATGGATTCCATTTCCAAAGCGAGTAGCTTAACTTGAGAAAATAAGGCCTTGAAGTGAGGCTTACATTATGTTAACACACGCACATTCATTCATTTCATGCCTCACACTCCATCACGGAGCTTTGCACAATGCTTACATAGTTACCCATCTCTCAGCATTTTGAAAAGGGCACCGTCTTTGTACTTGGAAAGGATTTTTCAGAAACAGTTGGACTTGATGAGGTGTAGCGAAAAGCATTCTTCCTCACAACAAGCTCTTAAAATTCTGACTCTGAACGGTCTCTGCCACTTGCCGCTTTTGTGCTTCTGGAAATTTCGAGTCTGACATGACATAGGTCAAAAAACATGACCAAATAACAAAGTATTCCAATCCCTCCCATCCCCTCCCTCTCGGAGGAGGCAAGCAGGGAGCGAAGGCCGGCAGCTCCGCGAAACCCCATTCCAAGTCTCTCTAGTCTTATCTCATTAAAACAGCAACAAAGGGGGTGCCTGGGTGGCTCAGTTGGTTAAGCGACTGCCTTCGGCTCAGGTCATGATCCCGGAGACCAGGGATCGAGCCCCACGTCGGGCTCCCTGCTCAGCGGGAAGCCTGCTTCTCCCTCTCTCGCTCTCCCTGCTTGTGTTCCCTCTCTGGCTGTGTTTCTCTCTGTCAAATAAATAAAATCTTAAAACAAACAAACAAACAAACAAACAAAGAAAACCCAGCAACAAAGGCCAAACCAACGAAACTCGGACCCCTAATCAAAACCACATGAGAACACCCAGAAAAGGTGACCTGGCTAGTAGGAATGAAAGAAAGGTACACTGCAATCATAACAGATGTAAACTCTTCATAGAAAAACGTGGAATTTTTCTATAGCAAGGAAAGAGCTAGACTTCAAACTCCCAATACAAACACCATGAGGTATTTTTTGACAACAAAGCCTACTCTCTTTTCTTATGTAAAAAAATAAAAAGGCATATTAGGAAATATAGCCCGTGTGGAATCTATGTAAATGTATAAAGCTAAGGTTGTATTAATTCCCTTGGGACACCAAAGCCTGACTTACCTCGCCCATGCCCATTAGCTGATGGAGAACCTACAGAAACATATATCCATATATAGAAATACACATGAGCTCTGTTTTCTTCTCTCTCCAAGTCTTCGATCACATTTTTCATTTTGTTTTCCTAGAGTAGTCTATCTGGAAACTCTTCTTTCCCCACACCTTTCCTTACAAGAAACTCTTCTGCAGGTCTTACTCCTCCACCTGACTCAGAGTTTCTATCTCTGTTACAAACTCCACCTCAGCAGAGAATTCTCTGAGGACTCTTTTTCTGAAATAAAAACTAGAGTCCCTTTGTGCCAGAAGGGCCCCAAAACACTGCCCCGTGTGGAGGTTGTAAAGCTCAAGTCTCACCCCATAGTTCGAAGAAAGGAATAAAACAAAACTAGCAGAAGCCTTCACATTACTTCATCCCAATCAGGTGGGAGGGCTCCATGGTCACACCATAGGGCCTCCCAGCGTTTACTCCAGGTGAGAAGTTACTGTCTTCCCTACGTAGTAATTTCCCGATTTCCTTCCTAATTCAAAATTACCACTTAGTAAGACCCCCCATTCTTCAGTGTACAGAGTAAGAAGTCCTTGTCTCTTTCTTCACTTCCTGGCCCAGAGCTTTTTCTCTGTGAAAGCAGCTAATCCATCTGTCCGACGCTCTAGCCTCCTCTGCAGCATTAACGCAGTCGGGTCTGGTCTTACAGAGCCTCACCTGTTTCCTGGTTAGCTTTATAACCAGTCATTACTTGCTACTGCTGTGTACCAACGCATTTCATCAAAACAGATTCTGAAAACAGTAAGTCGAACGGTGCTTATTATCTACACTTTCTTTTTAAAATGTGAGTTGATTGATTTGTGTTCCCCAGAGCAACTTTTAAGCAAGTGGAGCTCTTCAACACTTCCATACTGCTATTATTAAAAACAGTAGGTATAAATAATAAAACTAATACCTTTATTTCCATAGGTGCTTTCCTCTGGATAATTCACGCTTCATTGCGGTGCCACTATTCTCTGTCTTGGGTTCTCCCATGACTCCTGTGACAAACACGGGCTTCACATCCAGACTCCAGGAGGAAGTGAGGCTTCAGTTTTTGGTAACATACAGACGCGTTACACACACCCCAAGTCCCCGCATAGCCTCGTTGTGGGAGGTTGCTCCTGGTCTGTCAAAATCCAGGCTGATTCGGTAACACAGTCAACACTAGAAAACCTCTCTGTGGTGCAGCCTCTTCCAAGGTTAGTGGTCTGCCTTCAGCTTTCGGGGAGCAGAGGTTCTCAAAGTGTCGCTTCGCTTCCGACCAACCTCAGCAAGTCTGCGGAAAGCAAACTTTTGGGCTCTTTCCCAGTCGTTTTGAATTAGAATCATTGGGAGGAGCCTAGCAATTTACATTTAACAAACACTTCAGGTGGCTCTAATAAACACTAAGGTGGAAAACAACCTCCAGAAGTTGTGGGAGGATTTTGAGAAAGCTGGGGGCTGTTAGGGGACTGACCTCCACGTAGTTAAAGAGAGATCATGAACACAAGGATACAAAGCTTTTGAGGTAAGGCTTCACAGTGGAGGGCTAGCAGCAACGGGTCAAAATACAGACGGCTCTGGTACACAGAACTGTGAAGCAACTGCAAGCATTCAGACACAGGAATGGGACATTTCACAGTTTAGAAGAGGCTCCCTTGCTCTGTGTCTAGAGGTATTAGAATTATATTGTGGGAGACTCTATGAATAAGGCAATACAAGAAGTACTAAAAATAAAGCTACAAGATTTCAAAACAACAACAAAATTAAGTCTTAATAAGAAGCTTCAACATGCCACTACTATAGAGGTTTATAATTTATTATCATTAATTTTTTAATATCTCAAAGCTATTTCTTTTAAAAACGATCCTACTGATGCTACATAGAGTAGATAATGGATTTTCATTTCCTAATGTTTTGCTTCATATTCAGAAAAGGGCAGCAGTTGGCTTAGACTCCCACAAGATTCCATACATTATTATAAGAGATATTATTTAAAAGAGGTCAATTATCACCATCCAGAAGTGATAATAGACCCAATATTAAGGTTAAGGTGTTATTTCTCCTGTTTTGTAATGAAAACAACCATCTTTTGACAGTAATGATTTTGTTTTAGGATACAGATAAATGAATTAATATTAATTACGATACAACCAAACATTATGTAGCATTTACTACATACTTGATACTGATCACATCACATACACTGTCATATTTAGCACTCGCAGCAACCTCAGGAAATTCAGCTTTGTTATGTATATTTTAGAGAGGAGGCACCTGTGCTTAGCAAGGTTAAAGAACTCACCCAAGGTCATGGAGCTAGCAAGTGGTGGGGCCAGAATACAAACTCACGGGTCGGCAGTCAGTGTTCCCAACCCGCTAAGTTTATGTTTTAGTTTAATCCTGAATTCTAGGGATTTGGAGGGCAGAAGGAACGTATGGCCCGGTGCAACTAATACTTAAGACCAGTTAAGGCTTCTGGAAATACTAACGAGAACCAAACAACCATTTACTGATGTTCAATCTATGTCAGCTACTGAACTAACCACCGTACAAATATTGCACTTACCGCTTAAAACCACTGCGGAAGGTAGCCACTAGATTTTACATATGAGCAATTACAGTTAGATGATTTAAGTAATAAGCCCATCGTCTTCATAAAGAATTCACTACTCACATATTTAAATGGAAATGAAGCAAAAGAAGTAAATAGCATGTAAGAATTGCTCAATAAGTTTAGCTCCACTACCCTTCTATTACATTTCCAGGGAAAAGAATAGTGTTAGTGATGATTCATCCATTCTTTCTCATCTATTTTCTTGCTTGCTTTAAATGGCAGATATTTGTGAGTTAGATACTCGGGTGCCATATGCAGTCGTGAATCAGAACTAAGTCTACTGCCTGCTCCACATCTTCCATGCGTCAAGCTTTAGCTCTCTGGGGCTTGCACCAAAGACAGCGGCCAGGACTGCGACCTCAAGATGCTTCCATCTGTAATAGTAACAGTGAATGACGGTAGAAATGAGACATACCCCATACCTAATCCTCAGCCAAGGACTGTGACATGCCAACTTGCTCCACCCAAAGAACCTTGTGTTAAGGATGTAGGTGCCCAACATCTCTGAGAGAGTCAGCAAAAAGGAACACTTTTTCCCAAGACTACAAAATTTCATCCAGTTGGGAGTTCAATGAAAGTTGATTTCATTTTGTAACATCTTGGAAAGAGTTTTGTTTTATGGATCAGACCTCTGCATGTCTGTCTTCTCTCGGCC
The DNA here is from genome assembly GCA_004023965.1 of Spilogale gracilis. Classification (NCBI taxonomy): domain Eukaryota; kingdom Metazoa; phylum Chordata; class Mammalia; order Carnivora; family Mephitidae; genus Spilogale; species Spilogale gracilis. The sequence goes on along the minus strand of PITA01001552.1, from coordinate 151,209 downwards.
ACAAACCAGCTATGTGGTCATGGGCAAATTGATTGACTACTAGATTTCCGTTTACACATGGAGGAAAAAAGAAACTCACTCTCCGATTTTCTTCGTGTGGAAGAGGTAAGAACTTTCTACAAATGTTTTGTAGAAACATAAAGCCCTTTTACAAGTTTCAGATGGCATTTCTATTTTATGTAACTCATTCCTTGCCTAAAATTTAACTATAACCTATCAACCTGGTTAAACCAAGTTGGTTCACCAACATGCTAATTTAAGAGACAAGAGGAAGAGGGACAATTTAAACTTGATAGTTATCAACTGTACCAAAGATAACAGCAGCACTGTTTGCTCAGTTGCTGTGATGGTTAAAAGGGATTCATTTCCCCCGGTCTTACTTCCCTGTAAGCTTCGCAAATCCTCAGATCAGTGAACATCAGTAGGAAATAGCCTGAGAAACCTTGCCATGCAAACCAAAAGGATTATCACCAAACCACCATGTCACTAAACAGGACAAAGACACTTTCCGTAGCTCAAAGGGAGGCTCAGCGGCTTGTGCCAAAGATGCCTCTGGGTCCCTGTTCAGATTTCAAGGTGCCAATTTACTCTCCCCTGCGCGTCTACATGAGAGAGTAGCATTTGGCCTCTATGTAGATTAGTTGGGACAGCAGTGAAAGGGGATAGTGTGAGGGACATTTTTATGCAAGAACAAAAAAGAAATTCCATCTGGAGTCAAGTGTGGAGAGATGAATCAAAGATAGTATATAGCACTATTGACTATTTTTATAGTCTTAGTGGGAGGATTCAAACTAGACACTCAAGAGCAAAGAGACAAAAAAAATCAAGGAAACAATTTCTTTGGCGCTTTTACATTTATCTTGGATTATGATTTTCCTGAAGTTAACTGAAAGATTAAAATGGCTTTGTGATGTGACATTATCATACCCATTTTCCTATTATAGTTCTTTTCTTAAAATATGTTGCAGGGCAGGCACCCGGGTGGCTCAGTGAGTTAAAGCTTCTGCCTTTGGCTCAGGTGATGATCTCAGGGTCCTGGGATCAAGGCCCGCATCGGGCTCTCTGCTCGGCGGGGAGCCTGCTTCCTCCTCTCCCTCTGCCTGCCCCTTGCCTACCTGTGATCTCTGTCAAATAAATAAATAAGATCTTTTTTTTTTTTTTTTTGACAGCGAGAAACACAGAGAGGGAACACAAGCAGGGTGTAGTGAGAGAGGGAGAAGCAGGCTTCCCGCTGAGCAGGGAGCCCGATGTGGGGCTCGATCCCCGGTCTCCAGGATCATGACCTGAGCCGAAGGCAGTTGCTTAACCAACTGAGCCACCCAGGCGTCCCAAAAAAATACGTTGTAGGTCAACACATGGGTAAAATTAAAGATTACAAGTATACACTTTCCTTGGACCTGTACCTAGAGGGGCATATTCCTTGTTTCAAGTCACTAGCGGGGACCATGAAGCTGATTGTTTGATTTATTGCTCCAACTCTGGCTCTAGATCAACTTAGCACATTTACTTTCAGGACACCAAAAATAGAGGCAGTGGAGGTCGCTTGGATGATGAACTATGGCTGGGATAGAAACTGAAGCTTCTCAGACATAAAACATACCATATTCAAGGGCACCTGGGTGGCTCAGTGGGTTAAAGCCTCTGCCTTCAGCTCAGGTCATGATCTCAGGGTCCTGGGATGGAGGCCTGCACTGGGTTCTCTGCTCAGCAGGGAGCCTGCTTCCTCCTCTCTCTCTGCCTACTTGTGATCTCTCTCTGTCAAATAAATAAATGAAATCTTAAAAAAAAAAAAAAAAAAAAACATGCCATACTCGCCAAAGCCAAGATCATTTCATGGGTGGAAGTTGGTATTATCAGGCTTACATTTCTCTGATAAACCTACCTATGCTCCGTCCCTAGCAGCCACACTGCCGCAGACCGCACTTGACCAGCTGCCCCCACATGCACACCTGTCCAGTACCTCTGGTTGTCAGAAATCCACCGATTAAACATTCAAACACTGGCTTTGGCAAAACATGCCAGAAATTCCTTCAGGATAATTAAAACCACCTTCTGTGTCAATAAACACAGACGACAAGATCCTTTGTGTGCAAAGGGGCTGGCTCTGAGCCTCAGGCTCTAGGACATTTTCTCTTGGATGGCTTTTCCACCATTGCAATAGATTTTCACTGGCTCTCCTAGACCCTTTCATAGCCCCCTTATGAAGTGATTGGTTGAGGTCAGAGGTATCACCTTACCTTCACTGTTTTAGCCCAGACACAGGACCCACGTGGCTCTGAACCTCAAGGCCAAGCTCATTGCCAAAGCCCCTTCATACAGACCTACAGGTAAGAGAATTCCAATGGAATTCTTGTTACAGAATTTGACACCACTTTACGTGTCACTACTCTTCCAGGGTTCTCACCAATTTTCATCTGAGGAATGATTAATGTGACTTCAAAGGCAAAGGAAGAACTCAGGTGAGTATTTACTACACTGATACCCCCAGACTTATTCTTTGCACATAGTAGACATTCCATGAATTGTTTTTCACCATAATGACAGCTTTATTGTTCCTACTACATAAACAATGTTTATACCTATTGAAGACTATCAGACATTAGAAAATAAAAATAGTAAGAATTAAAATTTCATCAGCCTGACCTAGCCATCATTAATATTCTACTAGCCATTCTTCCCTTGGAATTCTTTATGGACACACACATAAGTTTATAGAAAAGGAATCATACTATACATACACTCCTTCCATCACAGATGGAAGTTACCTTTAATTTTTTTAATAGTCTTTTTTATACTTATTTCTCTTCTCCCCACATACCCAGTGGTAATAAACTTTTAGGTATTTTTTTCATACTTGTATCATCATATACCAACTTACATAGCCTGACTGAGGTTGTAGTCACTCAACTGATACTTGCTGAAGGGGTAAGGAGTAAAATTACAAAACAAACAGATGCAAACAAATTAGTGACAGAATAATAGGCTATGCTCTTAATTAGCTGCTACAATTTCCAAATGATTGCAAAAATCATATAGCACATCTTTAAACTCCAGTGGGGGTAAGAGAACCTAGCTTGAACATGTCTGGATGGAGTTGTAAGTTTAAACTCCCGAGTAAAGAATATGCTCCCGGCTGTTCTCCTAAGTACAGAGACATTACCAATCTACTTTCCAACTCAAATCAAGTTCAAAATCACTTAAAAAGTGCCTGTGTGGCAAGCAGCTCATTGTCCTGTGTAGGATAAACCAAGGAGGTAAAGTGTGATGGTTGTCTTCCAGGAGTTTCTTTCTTGCTGGGGAGACAATGCACAGGAACCCCTCCTTCTGGCAGGCTATCTATCTGCACTTGGACTTCGATGTCCACACAAATGAAATCAGGCTAATACCTGTATATCGTGGCACTGCTGTTATGATTTTAAAAAAACTCAAACTGAGAAAAAATTTCATGGGAAAATGCAGATTCAAGGTAGGACATGTAGGTACCAGGCAAGGGGAAATGATACATACAGAAGCAGGGAGCAGGGATGAGTAGGAGGTACTGAGGACCGATCACAAGCCCACATGGTTGACTTGGATGTCAGTTAGGAGAGACTCAAAGATATGAGGAGACAGGCAGGAAGTAGTAAGGTTTCCAAGCACAAGACAAAATGGTCAACAGCCTAATCTTAAAGGACCAAACACAAGTAGGAAAATATTTTTGCCTTTTCAGCACGTGCCAATGTCTAGATCAAGGCCATCCAAATGAGTGACCCAAAGGCAATCTACCTGTCAAGTAACTGGAAAAAGAAAAAATCTGGCCCACATAACAGGCTCAAATCCAAGTTTCTGAGACTTATAGGAAAAATTCTGATCGGAAAATTTCCATCTCAAATTGTGCTGAGGAAGCTCAGGGTCTGAGTAAGCATGTTGGCAACAGAAGCACAATATGATAAAAAGACTGCTTTTGCTTTTATTTCTTTTTTTACCACTGTGCACAGAGTTCTTCAGGTCCCAGCAAGACCTTAGCAAGTCTTTGATCTCTGACCTAGAAGGGGTCAGAGAACCTTCAGGGAAATATACCTCCTTCACAAATGGAACTGCACGAAAGACACTCTCCCTGCATCCTATCAGGTGACCAGAGGGCTCTGACTTTCAAAGCGTAGAAGGTTAGTTCAGCCGGGCTAATCCTATGGAACTGGAATGGGATTAGGTGGTGGTCATTGCAAGAGATGTCAGCTGGAAGCACTGAACCGTCCCAGTCTTTTCTGTTAGCTCAGGGTTCCAGAGCAGCTCTTCCCCCTGTCGGATTTCTTTTTTTAAACTAGTACCGGTGATGACTTCCTGGAAGCATGTTCCCATGGCTCTGTGCTGCCCTAATCAATACTCACTCTCTCACCCCATCACACCTGCCCTGATTTCCCAGACGGGAGAGAAAGGAGATGCGAAGTTGATTTTAATATTACAACCCCAAATTATTATTGAAACTTGATGTTTCTAAAAGATGCTTTCATACTTTCAATCCTCTAAGGAAGCAACTGGGTCTCCTACTGAGCACCACAAATCTTTATTTATTCAAATGACCACCTGTCTGCCCAGCCCATCAGCCAGCCAGCCAGCCAGCTGGGTATCCTTTAAATTTTATATGCCTAACTCTTAGGTCACAACCTATGTATCAATTTTTTTAAACTTCATAAAAATTTTAAATTAAAAAAGTATCTCAAATAACTTTGTATTCTCACTTCACAGGGAGAAAAATGCCCCAAATACTCAAGCAAAATGGATTGAGACTTCAAATCAACTCCCACCTATAATCCCCAGTGACTGCTGAAATGCAGATAGCTCATATATTTTGAAAAGGAACCAAAGTCACCCACTAAAAATACAATCCCGTGGTTGTTTATAAGATTTATACTTCTCATTTCCACCAAATCAGGCTTCCAAATTTTGGAGGAAAACTAGAGACGTCTGCAAGTCTTAAGTCAATGACAGGTAAAGTTTAGTTTTCTCAGATTTACCTGGATTCAAATTGCATTCAATCACACATAGTATTAATAATAAAAAAAAAAGGAACGCAGCTTTCAGAATGTCAAATATGAACCCCAGGAGAGGGTTAGCTCATTAAACAACCATACTGGTTGTCATCATGGGTCAATCATTCTTTGAAGTCACCTACTTTTCCGTTTGAGGAAAATTAACATTTCTGGGTCACCGGGTTCCATATACTTATCTACAACTGATGCCCTGGAACCAGGAAAGTCATCTTATTTAACATAGGTGGGCAACTAAATCCCAGGGAATGAATGGCTCACCCATGTATTTAATGGCAGAAGCTGAGAATTGAGCTTGCCTCCCCTCTCAGATTAGGTAGATGTATGTGGGCTTTGGGGAAGGACAAGGACAAAGGAGCATGTTAAATAAATAAATATGTCAAATAAATAAAATCTTTAAAAATATTTTTAAAAAAAATTTTAATGACTATGGAGTGAACATTCAGAGGACATACTAAGGGAGGTGTGCTTATGTGCAGGGATTCTAATGGCCTCTTGAAGAGTATGTATATATGTATTTATTTGACAGAGAGAAACACAGCTAGAGAGGGAACACAAGCAGGCAGAGTGAGAGAGGAAGAAGCAGACTTCTCACCCGAGCAGGGAGCCCGATGCGGCGCTTGAACCAGGACCTCAGTCGAAGTCAGATGCTTAATGACTAAGGCACCCAAGTGCCCCTCGAACAATTTTTTGTGTCTAGTCTCCAGCTCAAACAGCCTGCCATTCTCCTGGCATACTTTTGTCTCCTAATGTCACAAAAGACCCCCCTCTCCATGAAGACAGTGTTTGCCCCTCCTTGTCACTATCAGAATGTCACTAAAACCCGACTCTGACCTTAAGCCATTTCTATTTGGAATAGGAATGGCTATATAGCACTTAGCTGGAACCACTCACTTGGAAGGCCAACATTTTTTGAACTTCTTTTGGGTTCCAAATATTTTTTAGAATGGGAGGATCAGCAAAGTACCATCCAAGGGCCAGCACTTGATTCTATAAATAGAGTTTCTCTAGAATACAGCCACATCCACGTGCAGCAATGGCAGAGCTCCGTAGCTGGGACATAGACTGTCTGGTCAAGCAAAACCTAAAATGTTGACTACCTGACTCTGTAGGCAAGTTTATCAACTCCTGTTCTAGAATATTTACACTTGTGCAAAGCAGCAATACCAAATTATTATCCTATTAAATAATTATTCTAATGTAAAGCTTATGTCTGAGAGTTTTATAAAAACAACAAAACCCAAACCAAACCAAAACAAAACCACATTATTTTAATATACCTAAACTTGTTCTTAAGAACATCCACTTTTGTGTCAGACACACTTGCATTTTTTTAAAAAAAGATTTTATTCATTTATTTGACACAGAGAGAGATCACAAGTAGGCAGAGAGGCAGGCAGAGAGAGAGGAGGAAGCAGGCTCCCTGCTGAGCAGAGAGTCTGACGCAGGCCCGGATCCCAGGACACCGGGATCACGACCTGAGCTGAAGGCAGAGGCCCCAACCCACCGAGCCGCCCAGGTGCCCCACACTTGCATTTAAGTCCTGAGTTTGCTGATTGACACTGGGCAGAGCGTACAAACTCTTTAAGCCTCAGTTTTATTATCAGTGGGAGCCTATCCCCTCATTTCCTTAATAAACATGTAATGGGCGCCATTTGGACAGTGGTGAATAAGACCTAAAAGTCTCACCTAATTAAGCTTTGATTGTAGATGAAATAGACACATACATGTGCACATATCTGTCTAATATACACATCAATATAGTGGATAATATATACATACAAGCGTAATATGTATTACAGCATACAGAATATACAGAGCACAGAGAACAGTACTCAATTCTTGGTACACTGCAAGCACTCAGTACCTGGTGGCTCTTCTTTCTCACCATAGATAAATGGAAGTTCCTTTTCTTTTTGTTGATTGGTTGATTGATTGATTTAAGAGAGGGAGAGGTGGAGCGGGAACTAGGGAAAAGGGAAGGAATCTTTTTTTTTTTTTAAGATTTTATTTATATTTTTGACAGAGAGAGAGATCACAAGTAGGCAGAGAGGCAGGCAGAGAGAGAGGAGGAAGCAGGCTCCCTGCTGAGCAGAGTGCCTGGAGGACTTGGGTCTCGATCCCAGGACCCTGAGATCATGACCTGAGCTGAAACCAGGAGTGGGATGCCCAACTGGCTGAGCCACCCAGGGGCTCCATGGAAGCTCTTTTAACAGACTTCTAAGAAGCAGATTCATTGGATGAAAAAAATGCTTTCCACAGCCTCTGTAAAATGGGCCTATAGCATGCTCTCTACTCACAGCTAATTTAGCAGGCTCATCTCTGGGACACATGTTTATTACAAGGCAGTTCCGCTTTGTCCCTTATCTCAGGATGCCAGTTATACTTGTTCGTTAATCACATATTTCAGAAGGTGATGAAAAGAATGGTGTGGGGAGTTAGAAAAGGATTCTTTCATATGAAAACTAAGTCAGATGCTTTCAAAAGATGACAAAGAGCTGTCAGGTTAAATGTGGGAGAGAGGAGAGATCGGGGACAGTCGTAAAAACTCTAGAAGTCTCGGTGGTAAGTTTGCTTCTCATGTGTTTATCCTGTCATTCAGCCTTAAGGAAACCGAACTCAGACATGGTTTTTGTCATTTCAGGTGCGGTTTGTACAAGAAAAATATAAGCTCCAGTCAGCAGAGTCATATTCAAAGACGAAGCCATGATTTTTCAATAGACCCTTCAACAAAATTAGGCAATGCTACTTAAAATAGCATTTTTAAACTTATTTTTTTCTGCCTTAATTTTTCCAGTTGACCATCAATCATTGGTTCTGAAAGCATGGAGTAAGAGAGGCATTCTTCTGAATATATCTCTCACAGATGAATAATAGCATGCTAGCATGTTGCTTCATCCCTGCCATATTTTCTAAGTGGAAGGAATAATCAGACAGAGTGGCCTGTCCAAAGCCACATAACTAGCCCTGCCGGAGATGATTCCAGAGCCACGTGGGGTCTCATTCTACCACCTCGGCCACCTGACGCAACAGAGAGGCAAACGCAGCCCAGACTCACACAGCCAGACTCGGAGGGGGAAGTGTATTTTGAGCAGGACATGGTATCGCGTGCTCAGATCCAGCAGGAACTGTGACTCCGCTCACCTCACTCCCCAGCATGACCGGCACAGCAGCCGGCCGCAAATAGGATAAGGAAATTTTGTTGGACGTGATGAGTTTTCTTTCCTAGAATAGTGCCAGGAACCGGAGCCTTCCTGATTTCTGACAGAACGGGTCCCCTCCAAGGAGTGTACAACAGCAGGGGAGACATTTTATTGTGCCTGTCAGATTGTGTCACGGAGAGCCGAGCCTTGCCGATTGGCACTTGCTCTTTGCTGTCAGCACGGCAAGATGAGCAGCACCCTGCTCACCAGATGGTGATTTGTTCCAGCAGCCACCTTCGCTGCATCCCCGATTCACTCCAGCCCAGGACAGTCTCCAGCACTCACGCTGCAAGGCAGCTCCTGCCAATGACTTTGCCAAATGGCTCCTCTCAAAGTCATGGGCCTCCCAGACAGACTGCCTCCTCCATCTGCAGCAGCTTTTGGCAAAGAGATGCTTCCTTTGCTGGCTCCACCTCTTGGCTGCACCAGAGACTTCTTGCCAGAAGGATGATATGACCCATCAGCTCGTACAGCCCAGCGTGAGGTTGCGGGGCCATTTAAAGCCAACGCCTGTGTCCCCCACACTCACCTGTGAGCACGATGTAACAACAAACTTAAGAAATCTAAACCAGGGTGCCTGGGTGGCTCAGTTGGTTGGGCGACTGCCTTCGGCTCAGGTCATGATCCTGGAGACCCGGGATCGAGTCCCACATCAGGCTCCCTGCTCGGCAGGAAGCTTGCTTCTCCCTCTCTCACTCCCCCTGCTTGTGTTCCCTCTCTTGCTGTGTTTCTCTCTGTCAAATAAATGAATAAAATCTTAAGAAAAAAAAAAAGAAGTCTAAACCACACAGAGCATCAAATATAGACGCAGGGCATCATGGAAATTTAAAACCAGAAAAGTCTACAGAGAGCATGCCACCCCTCCTCCATCTTCAGCCTCATTTTTTAGGAGATTGGGAAACCAAAGCCCATAGAGGAAAAGTAACAATTATGATGGAAAAACACCCAGGTCTTCAGATGTGCATTCTACATCAATCCGTACAATGTTCTATCCCCTTCTCATGCTCCCTCTGCTCATTTTCAAAATCTTGATAAAAATTGGGCCTTTTGTGTTGACACTGATGCAAAATGGTATTTCTTTCTTTTTTTTTATGGGTTTGTTTCTGCTTTTTTTTCTTTTTTAATTTAATTTTATTTCTTCAGTGTTCCAAGATTCATTGTTTATGCCCCACACCCAGCGCTCCATGTAATACATGCCCTCAGTACCCACCACCAGGCACTCCCATCCCCCCATCCCCCTTCACTCCAAGACCCTCGGTTTGTTTCTGAGTCCAAAGTTTCTCATGTTTCGTTTCTCTCCCCAAATTATCCTACTTCTCATTTCCTTTCCTTCTCCTACTGTCCTCTATATTACCCATTATGCATCACATGTAAGTGAAACCATGTGATACTTGACTTTCTCCACTTGGCTTATTTCACTCAGCATAATCTCTTCCAATCCAGTCCATGTTGCTACAAAAGTTGGATATTCATCCTTTCTCATGGAGGCGTAATATTCCATTGTATATATGTACCACCTCTTCTTTATCTATTCATCTGTTGAAGGGCACCTTAGCTCTTTCCACAGTTTGGCGATTGTGGCCATTCCTGCAATGAACATTGGGGTACATATGGCCCTTCTTTTCACTACATCTGTATCTTTGGGGCAAATGCCCAGCAGTGCAATTGCAGGGTCATGGGGTAGCTCTATTTTTAATTTTTTAAGGAATCTCCACACAAAGTGGCTGCACCAACTTGCATTCCCACCAACAGTATAAGAGGGTTCCCTTTTTTCCACAGCCTCTCCAACACTTGTTTCCTATCGTGTTCATTTTGGCCATTCTGACTGGTGTAAGGTGGTATCTCAGTGTGGTTTTGATTTGAATTTCCATGATAGCTAGTGACGATGAACATTTTTTCATGTGTCTATTAGTCATTTGTATATCTTCTATGGAGAGTGTCTCTTCATGTCTCCTGCTCATTTTTTGATGTGATCGTCTTCTTTTTAGATGTTGAGTTTGAGTAGTTCTTTATAGATCGTGGATATCTGCCCTTTGTCTGTAGTGTCATTTGCAAATATCCTCTCCCATTCCGTGGGTTGCCTCTTTGTTTTGTTGACCGTTTCCTTTGCTGTGCAGAAGCTTTCTATTTTGATGAAGTCCCAAAAGTTCATTTTTGCTTTTGTCTCCTTTGCCTTTGGAGATGTGTCTTGAAAGAAGTTGCTGTGGCCGATGTCAAAGAGGTTACTGCCTATGTTCTCTTCCAGGATTTTGATGGATTCCTGCCTCATGTTGAAGTCTTTCATCCAAAATGGTATTTCTTTAAAAAAATGAATCCTCTTTTTCCTGTGTCAACATCATGACTTCTGTTTCAAACCGGTGTGTCCATATATACACTGGCAGACCTGGAAGGGACTTCTGTTCTACCACTTACTAGTAGGTGTCCTTGGACAAGTAATCTTCTCATTCTGCTTCAACTTTTTATTTCAAGGGGGTAAGGACAGAACCAGCCTCTGGAGTTCTGGAGGCCAAATAAGAATAATACTTTAAAACTCAAAGTTTGTTCCTGGCACATAGCAAGCCTTCCACAACCACTACCATTCAACCTTATCCTTTATTAACACTCAAATCTAAAGTGATTATAGAATATACAGCGCTATGCACAAAAAAGTATGTTAGGTGTTCTCATATTCTATATTAGGAAATGCAAGTTCATACAGTTACAGGACCTATCCAAGGTTCATTAGAGAAGAAATGAAGGGCCAAAATATCCTTCTTGCATCTTTGTGGAGAAACAAGAACCAGTATCTTGGTTTTAAAGATGGTAAAATCAAAAAATAAAAAATAAATAAAAAATAAAGATGGTAAAATCAGGAAGGAGAATCTTTGAACGTAAACAATGGCTGGGTGGATAGATGATAGATAGATAGATAGATAGATAGATAGATAGATAGATAGATAGATAGACAGATAGAGATAGTCACCACAGCATCATATGTAATATAAAAAGCCAGAAATAACTTTCCACCCATCCACAAGGGAACTACTAAATAAATCATGATGTAGTCATACCACAGGGCGCCATGCAGCCATGACAAAGAACAAGGCAGCTACAGGTGTCCAGACATGCGAAGATCTTTTGAGATCACTGAGTGGGAGAAAAAACAAAGTGCAAACAGAACAAGCAGCACACATTCACTCACACAAACAATCCCTCCCACAATATATATGCGTACATGTATATTTAAAGATATGAAATACACCCAAAGATGGGAGCGAGGAAGCCTAGTCTACTAATGACAGTGTTAACTCCAGGCAGGGAAGTGGGAGGGGTGCGTGGATAGAGGGTGATTCATATTTTGCTTTGTCTACTTCTTCTTCTTTTTTTAAAATAATCTCTAAACCCAGCATGGGGCTCAAACTTACAACCTTGAGATCAAGAGTCACACATGCTCTACGGACTGAGCCAGCCAGGTGCCCCTGCTCTGTCAACTTCCGTAATGTTTGAATCCTTTCAAGTAAGAAGGCACTTAATGTATTATTTGCCTGATTAATGTAAAGACATAGAGGAGAATGTTAATGACAGGAATGCAACTATTGTGAACCAACCAACCTCCTACTTTGGGTGTTCCCAGCCCCAACTTGACTTCTGCAAAGTTACATGAGCAATGTTACCCTCCTCAAGTTTCTTACATTGCTCTCCTCTTTGGTACAACACATTCTGGTGATATTTTGTACTTAAGAATCCAAGTTTTGTCTTTCAGACACCTGGGAGTGCTCGGCACTTTGCTGGGGTGTTCTCCATGAGAGCCACTCACATCTTGTCTGCCTCTGCCCCCGGTGTATCTGTTGAGCATCACAAAGAGGAACCCCCTACATTAAGTGGAGGAGGCTGCCTGCCATTCTGTGACTACTTCAGGTTCATTACCTGATGGATTCACAATAGAGGAATGGGCAGTGCACATGGAGGAGGAGGCTGCCTGTCCCCCAGCATCAAGCACATGCCTTCTAGGAGACCTCATCTTTCTTGGGTCAAAATCCTGCCCTTCAGGGTCCCTCCAGATCCTGAGATCCCATGCATATTTTGCTCCTTACCCACAAGAGTCCCCTTCATTTCTCTACATTTGCTGGTATCAATCAGGTCTCTTTCTTCCAAAGCAAAGACAAACCCGCTCTACATACCTACCACTTCTCGTTATCATGACCCCTTCTCCAAAATTAACACTAATTAGTTTTCTGTGTATTTCATACATGAAAATCCTATCATCATCATTTCCCACTCTTTCCACAGTGAACTTGGGGCATAAGAATTCAAGGGTTTCTGGGTTACTTAAAACAAAGTTCCTAGTGGTCTTGTAAAAACAATATGATTTCAATGAGAGAGTTATGTTAGATCTGGTCTGTTCTGATTTTCAGCCTGATTCTAGAGTTCTGTTAGAAAGGTAAAAGAATGAGCACCTGGGTGGCTCAGTGGGTTAAGCCTCTGACTTTGGCTCGGGTCATGATCTCAGGGTCCTGGGATCAAGGCCCATGTTGGGCTCTCTGCTCAGCAGGAAGCCTGCTTCCTCCTCTCTCTGCCTGCCTCACCGCCTACTTGTGATCTCTCTCTCTCTCAAATAAATAAATAAAGTCTTTAAAAAAAAAGAAAGAAAGAAAGAAAGAAAAAAGGCAAAAGAATGGGGTGCCTGGGTGGCTCAGTTGACTATGCATCTGCATTCGGCTCAGGTCATGATCCCGGAGACCTGAGATTGAGCCCCACATCGGGTTCCCTGCTCAGTGGGAAGCCTGCTTCTCGCTCTCTCACTCCCCCTGCTTGTGTTCCCTTTCTAGCTATATTTCTCTCTGTCAAATAAATAAATAAAATCTTAAATTTAAAAAAAAAGAAAGAAAAGAAAGGCAAACGAAGGCAAATTGATGATAAAGATGACAAGTTTGGTGAAAGCAATCTCCTTAATGGGGAATGAGGCCAACAGCATGGGAGAGCCCCTCTGGTCAAAAATAAAATGAGGGCTCACACACCGCAACATTTATATGCAAAGGACAACTACCATCATACACCTGCCTCTATCCATTCCTTTCGTTGCTTGAGCCAACTATAGGATCTGCTACCAGTTCTGGAGAATGGGTGCCCAGAAGGTCCAGGGGAGCCATCCCAGCACAGCCTGGGAACTGCACTGTTAACATCCTATGCTAAGGATGAGGGATAAAAACCCAGCTAATTCCCACAATTTGCTCAATTCCATATATTTTCCTTCTTTCCTTCTAGAGTATAATACATCTAGAGGAGAAGGTCAACTTAAGGACTTTGGCAATGAGGTGGAGAACTTCGACTTCCTTCCTATGGGACAATCGTGAAGGCTCAGACATGTGCACTGCCCTTCTAGAAAGATGGAACAAGTCAGTCCAGCCGCACTGAATGTGCACCATGGGGGTATATGCAAAAGAGAGAATATAACCTGCATTTCCCCTCCCTAAAGCCCTGACCAGAGGTAGCAACGGTAGAAGAGCACGTGCCTTAAATTCAGGAAGTCACGTCTTTCAAGCTGGTTTTACCACTTACAATTTGTGACCTTACATAAGTTTTTTTGCTTTTCCAAAGCTCAAAATTTCTTAGTCTGAAAATTGAGACTGATGCAACCATTCTCCCATGGTTGTTGAAGGAGATTAAATGAGTAAACATATGCGTAACACCTAGGAAAATGCCTGGGATAGACAGTACTTGAGAAACCGCAGTTCTCTTCCCTCAGCTAGGTGCTGAAATCAGACCCTTGGTTTCTTCGTAAATGCAAATGCTAGAGTCTAGGATTGTCAGTCTACAGCTGTGCTCTTTTCATTGAGCATTACCAATATTTTGACAGAACTGGCCTAATATTATTCACCCCAGGTTCATTGGTACGTTTCTGACCAGCCCTCATAAAGGGTTGGAGATTGCCCCTGGGGACCTGGATGCTAATAATGAATACTTGCTAGTGATTTTCAATGCACTCTGGTTATTATGTTTGGTAGCAGAACATTTCCCATCCCCAGAAAGGTCATTTACAAGCAGCTTCTTTCCACCTTCCATTTCAGATTTTTCTAAGATAGGCAGAGAACTCAAACATTCATCCATATGCATTGGAAGTACGATTCTGATCTGGTATTTGCATACAAATATCAAACCGACTTAAGGAACTACAAGGCAGCTCTCCATCATATGACACCATCTCCTTTTATTTTTCTAGTGCCCTCCTAGCCCCTTCATATCAAAAGTCATTTTCATGTACCTTCCTATTTTATTCATCTTAGCTTCCCTCTTGAGTGTGTATGAAGTGGGGGTGGGGCAGAGGATGCAGGGACTTTTATTCCTGTGCCCCTAGGAAGCTGTAACATTTCAGAATCAAACAGGTCTTACTTAAGTTTGGAGACCCTCTACACTCAACTCACCCAAGACCGAACTCTTCTTATACTACCACATTGTTGAGAAATGGCCATATAGTGTCCTTATTGTGTGTTTAGTTAGGTTTACACCAAGGCATTCCACTGTGAGGTCCTTTTTGTAACAATTTCTTTATGCCAAGCCAAATTAAATTTCCTTGTTGGCTCAAATTCGGCCCTGAATTTGAGTGCTCTTCTCCTAGGCATCACACCTATTCACATGAATTTAAACACTTCTAATATGCTGTTGATATTTCAAATTATACATCTTGTCTCCATCTTGCTTCTGAGCTTCGGACCCAGATATTTAACAGCTTGAGGGTCTTGCTGTGAGGCTAAGTGGCTCACACACCCCTCAGACTAATCAATTTCCAAAGCCGTTTTCCAGCGTCAGTGAGAAGTTTCATTATGCATCCAGTCTGATAGCAATGTCCTGGGAGTTGTCCTTGACACTCACCTCCATCTACTTCTCTATCTGCCCAATCTATCACACTAAGTAAGTTCTATCCATCCTTCTTCTAGGATGTATCGGAGTCACCCAATTCTCTCCATCCCTACGGCTGCCACCATTCTAGAGCACAGCGGTGGCATCCTAACTATTTCCCTTTTGCTCTATTCATTTCCTCCTCAGCCCTCTGACCCCACACTGCATAGCAGCTAGACTGAGCTTTGAAAAAACAAACCTGATCATATTACCATCCCGATCAAAATCCTTTAATGGCTTTCGATCCATCTTTGGATAAAGTCCAAACTCCTTATGGTCAAATCTGAACATGAACTGGTCTCTAAATACCTCTCCAGTCTCTCTTTTGTGACATTTTATAACGAAAAATTTTAAATAGACAGCACAATTGAAAAAAAAAATTACAGGGACTATCCTCTTTGATGGACCCCTCAATTTTACCATGAACATTTCATACTTGTTTTATCGTATATCTACCTGTTCATCCATTCGTCTATCCTAGCATGGATCTTTCCTGGTTTTGGTGCTTTCCAAAGTAAACGGCATGTTCTGGTCTAATTTTCATCATTCTTCCTCTTGTTCCCTATATTCCAGCCACGGGCAGCTTTCTATTCTTCAAATCAGCCACATGATTTTAAATCTCTGGGCTTTGTACCTATTGTCCCTTCTACCTGAATTGTCTTCACCTCTCGTTCCCAACTGATCCTTTAGTTCTCTACTTTCTCTGAGAGGCTGTTTCTGGTCCCCCAGATTAATTAGATCCACCTTTCTGCCTTATATGTGATCTCGAGGCATACTGTGCTTTTCCTGAATGCCACTTATCACCATTGGTAATTACATATTTATTTGCAAAATTATTTGATGTCTGCTTCTTGAGCCAGCCTGATACCATGTCTGTATTGGACCATGCTGGATCACCTCTGCAGAAAGCCAACTGATATTTGTTGAAGGAATTAAAGGCAGAATGAATCGATAATTATGTAATAATAGTAATATAATAATAAATCATAGAATAAATTTGTTCTTCCTTTAATGTGTAAACAGTATAGGTTTTTAAAATTAATTTTTATTTTTTCCATAACCCAGGCCTCCTATCCCTCCCCACCACCCCTCAGCAACCCTCAGTTTGTTTCCTGAGATTGAGTCTCTTAGGTTTTTAAAGGCCTCTGTGAGAAAATGGAATTTACTCACTGCCAGAATATAACCAGCAAGGACACTAAAGCAAATAACTAAATGGCAAGATCCGTGGTTGATGCTCCAGCCGAGAAGAAACTGGTAGGTTTTAGTGACTTCTCTCCCATCTCCACTAGCCATTCCCCTCCACACCATCCTCAATCAACACATGATCCAAGGAAAATGCATGTTTGCTATGCAAATATACCTATAATGTACTGACGGCATTTACTGAGGTCTGGCTTTGTATTAAGCACTATCTTGAGTGCTTTTCCTGTATTAATTTTTTTCCCTGTGACACAAGTTCTATAGTTATTCCCATTTTTTTGGCTAAGGAAACTGACAACAGAGTAGTTATTTTAAAACATGTTCTCCTAGGGGGGCCCTGGGTGGCTCAGTCATTCAGCGTCTGCCTTGGGCTCTGGTCTCCCTGTGCTGGGATGGAGTCCCTGCTGAGCAGGATGCCGGCTTTTCCCTCTTCCACTCCCCCGGTTTGTGTTCCCTCTCTCACTGTATCTCTCTCTGTCAAATAAATAAATCTAATCTTTTTAAAACAACAACAACAAAAACATGTTTTCTGACTTCCTCTTCTAACCAGACTGCCATTCCTGTAAACTCAGCTAGGAAAAACATTTATTCTGTCCGTGGCCCCACAGAAGAGTAGGAAGATTAATGTGGAAAACTCTCAAACTGCCCTAATGGAGAGAAGGTTTTGGTCGGTTCTAAATCTGAAAATAAAGAAATCCACATAGAGATCAGAGAGACTTGAGAGATGAAGACTTAGTTAGGATCCCCGTAGTTCCATATCTGAAAAAGCCAGTAAAAACAGTGTGTTGACTTTCTTTCTGTAGTCATTCCAACCGCACTTTTCACCATATCTAATCCTATATCCACATGTTCAAATGATCCCTGCCAAGAATTTGACCCCAGAGAAGGATACAATTTATACATGAAGATAAAACCGTAGTTGTCTTCCTCCTAACAGGAGCTAATGGTTGAAGGAAAAGAAAATGAGGCAGTGCAGAATTTCTTAGTGGAAGAGCATGTACTTCAAAGGGTCTTGAGTTTGAAGGCAAGCTCTTCCCTCATCTGAGTGACCCTCACAAATTAGTAACATCTGTGAGCCTCAGTTGCCCACTTCTCCTATTTGAAAATGTTAATAGCATCCACTTAGCAGGATGTGGAGATATCGAAGTGCTAGATTTAAAAAGCTCAGCAAGTTACACGGAAAACAGAAGATGCTCAAAGATGGTAACTTTAAAAAGGGGAAAAAGATAAGGACTGAGGAGGGTGGTAACTTTGATGGTCAGAATAAAAGAAGAGTCATAGGAAATGTCTTTAATAAATATACATCATGCATTCTTTTTCTTCCCTGTGGGGGGAGCGGAAGGTAGGAAAAAGAGGGGTTGAAGGGAGGGGTGATGGTCTGGGAAAGAGAGAGGGAGGGAGGAGAGGGAGAGAAAATAAGAGAGTAGAGCTTGGGCAGAAGTGTCCTTTAGCATTTGCACTGCTCTTAGTGGGCTGAACTCGCCTGCAGCAACCACTTACAATGCAAATTGAGCTCAGAGTCCTTCACACTAACTACACAGCAAACCTTTCAGCTTTAAATAGAACACTGCGGTGTGGAATGATCTGAGCAAAGCAAAGCAAAGAAAAACTCAGAGATAACTGTGAAGGAGATTTTGGAGGAAAAAACAAAAACAAAAAACCCTTGCCATATCTGGCCAGGTAGGAAAATACCGATATTATCAAGGAAGACAAAAACAAAGTCTGTAGAAGGACCTAGAAACTAAGGTCAAATTTAAAAAGAAAGTGGATTTAAGTTAATAAAGGAGGAGGGTACTTTTGAGGCAAGCCCTCAACAAAGAGGATTTTAACAGATAACATTTTGATCTGGTGATATTTCAACGTGTACTTGGCACTTCCAAGGTATTTATCAGAAGACAGAGAACGGATTCTTGCCTCTGTGGCCAGCCCCACTGCAGGGATGTTCCCTAAAATGAACAGATGAAGACCATAGAGAACTTCTTGCTCTGCCCAGCTTCCGCTATTTACACTGTCCAAGTTGCATTTTTTCCCCTTCTTCCCAGACTAAGATCAGGTAAAGAAACCTGAAGGCATACTGAGAAATAAAGGTTTTGTTTAGTTTTCAGTGTGGTATGTGTATATGAGAGACAGAACGTTCTGGGAGGTTCATTTAGAAAGATTTTAGAGAGGAGAGCGGTCTGCTATAAACTCATGCCTCATTTTTCACTACATGAACCCAGTGATTTTAGCCAGAATCAGAGTTTACAAAAATACCATAAAATAGGACCAGAGATCAGGGTAGTGCCTGGGGCCCCAAAGAACTAAGGAATTCCATTTTTAACTCATTCCTTCATTCTAGAGATGATACTCCCATTCACATGGCCCCAATTTGCCCATCTTCCCAGCTCAGTAAGTTTCCTGTGTCTGCGCTTGGAGGCATAATGCAACCTAGAAGAAAACATGAAGGCAGGCCTCTTTCTTTGTTGTCACAAACAGAAAGAAGTATCACCCGGAAAAACCAATAGAGCCAAGGCCAGCTTCTCTCTTAGATGACATGCTCAGACACGGAGCTAGTCATAATCTACCTGGTAACTGAGTTAGTGACAAAGCACTTGAGACTAAGAAAGAACATCTTACAACCACCCTGTCATCCTGCAAATGAAAAGACTCGGCAAGAGCGGTGCCTGTATGGGGGAGGGAAAGGCTGAACATCTCTTAAAAGCCATCTCTAAGCTCCTGAACCTCAGAGCTCTTACAAGTCTGCTTAATCTGTCTAGCACCATGGACACATTAGGCTGGGTGTTCTCCAATAACGATGATAAATGAAGAATGTATTTTCAATAGCACTGGGTGTTCTTTATTACCTGAAACTTACTGGGATGTTTGTAGCAGATGCCACCTTTGCCCTCAAATTATATCTTTTTTTCTCCTTGCAGAGTTTGAAGACCAAAGACCCCATCACATTTTTCTGAGTCTTGATTTGATTAGGTATTATGAAAATTTTAGTATCCCAGAATACCAAGAATTAACATACTATGCAATGTTTTCTGAAAGCACTTTCACACACATTTTCTCACGTGAATATTACAACGTGATAATGAAACACATTATATGAGTGGTTAAGGATAAAGGCCTACAGGTAGAAAATGAAAGCAAAAATGCAAAAGTTTTGGCATTTGAAAAAAATGCCTCTACTCTCTATTCACACACAAAGGGCAGGATGAGATTCCACCTGCTGACTTTCCCTGCTACCGTCAGAACAAGCTGAGAGACAGAGAGAGAGAGAGAGAGAGAGAGAGAGAGAGCGCCACGACAATTTCACCTCTTGGCAAAGCTCAGCTTACTGAACCCTCTTGCTTTCTGCTGGCTGTTGATTCAGCAGAAACTACTGCTGCAGAATTCATAATGGTGATTTTAAAGGCCCCACTGATCGCATTGCTGGCCCCACGTGTCAGACTCGTTCGCTCGCCGCCACTGGAACGCCGTCTCCCCAGCCACCTTTTTATTTCTTGCTAATGCACTTCCAAGGGGAGAGGGGCTCGCCCATTTGCAAAGGGCCTTTTGGGGGTCTGATTGTCTGAGCAGGTAACCTGGCTGGAGAAATAGATGGGCAGGAAATGAAACCATGCCCTCCCTGCAGCCACTGAGACACACAACATCATTCCGCTCAGCGGGGAAAGACCTCCCATCCGACTGGGCCCCTTTCTTCTCTCCCCCTCCAAGACCCTGGCAAACATCTTGGGGGAGGGGTCATCTCCCATCACGAGGTCATTTTCCTAGTCGGGAGCCCCACCCTGCAAAGCCTGATCCCAAGGGCCATTTTAACTCCCCTGGGCGCCGGGTCCACCTGCTGCTGAACGCCGGGCTTGCCTCGCGGAGCCCGGATGGATGTGGGGCGCACCGGCCACTGCCCCCGCGGGCCGCGCCCCCGCCCCAGCCCCGGGCCAGGAGGAGTCTCCGGCACTCGGCGCTCGGCAGCCAGCGGAGCCCAGCGATCCGCAACTTGCGCCGGTCCCCAGCGGCGGAATGCGGCGGGGCTGGCGTTACCTTCGGTCGCATAGCTGTGGTCGCGCAGGAAACTGTTGTTGATTTTGCGGGTATCAATGTCCTCCTCCATTGACAGCAGGCTTACTTGCGTGGGAACCAGAAGCCGGCAGACAAGTATCCATGATCCCTCCCCGCAGCCAGTCTCACAGGAGAGGGGGGCAGGGGAGCCGGTGGGACTGCACCATGGTCCGAGCCTGAGGAGGAGACGGGGAGGCGGAGAGAAAAAAAATAAAAACCCGGCAATGGAGCTGTCACCTCCTCCACTCGGGATCTCCGAGGCTGCGGCGGCTCCTCCCGCGGTGCGCTCACTCCAGCTCCAATTCCCAGCGAGGATGCTGCGCCCGGCTCCGCTGCCTCCGGGTGCCAAGATGCGCCGTGCCCCGAGGGGTCCGGGCCCGCCCGCCGCCCGGGAGGCGCTCACAAGCGGGGCTGGGGAGATGCCCAACAGGTTCCCCACGTTGGCAGCCGCTCCAAAATGCAAAAGAGGTCCCTCCTCCCCCTGGGAGAGCAGGCGGCCGCGACAAAATGGTGCCTTTCTGGACCCGAGCTGCAGTGGCGAGATGGCAGGGGCCGGATTCAGGCTGGGTGCGCCCGGAGCAGGGTGCTGGTCCCACGGGAAGGCGGCTCCGGCTGGCGGGGGCGAGGAAGGCAGCGGGGAGCTGGGCAGGGCGCTGCGGACGGCGCCAGCGCACTCACCCTCACACCCACACGCGCGCACTCGCAGCTGCTGCTGCGGCGGCGGCGGCTGCTGCTGAGGCGGCTGCTGCTGCGGCTGCGGCGGCGGCGGCGGCGGCGGTGGCGGCGGCGGCTGCTGCTGCTGCAAGGAGGAGGCTGGAGGCGGCTGGTGCATTAAAGGCGAGGCTCCTCCCAACCGCGTCAGCAGCCCCAGGACTCTTCCCCAACAGCGCTGGTGGCCGAGGCAGAGGCTGCGGCTGCTCTCTGCTGCAGTGGGGCGCACGCAGCGGCGAACTGGCACCTGGGCAGCAAGCAGCGAGCTGGCAGGCTCACGGGAAAACCGGAGACGCGCTCTGGCAACTGCCCTCCAACCGTGAGCCCCCAGAGTCCCTAGTTCGCTGCCTTGCTCAGGACACCTGCGCTTCAGAACCGCAAAGAGAAGTAGATCCTCTGGGGTAGGCAGGGAGACGACAGTCAGGTTCCTTTCGCTCACCCTTATGTGAGGTATGTGGTCCCTTGATAAAGTTCAGTGGCGAGGCCTGGGGTTCGAAGCCTCAGAGAGTAGAGAATGGAAAGAAGGGCTGCCAGAGCTTGATTAAAGCCGCCTGTGCTAGGAATAGAACAGGGAGCAAGAGCCAGAACTTTTCTGCCACCATCTACGACTTCTCCATTCCAGACAGAGTCAACATCCCTTTCCTACTGTAGGCATCTATGTCTACGCAGGCAGAGGGAAGCAAGAAGGCTGAGTTATGAAGCCAGTCCACATAGTCAACCTGAAAAAGTCCACCTTCCCTAGCCCTGTGCACTTTGCTTTGGACCAAGTGAAGCAGGCCCTCCCATAGGTCTTGCTTGTGAAGACACAACACTGCAGTTTACTCCCAACATGGAAGGGACACAGGAGCCCTGTGCCAACGGACAGCCACTGCTACCCCGAGATTTCAAAGATCCAATTAACAGAAAAAAGAGAACTGCCTCCCTACTTCACCTAGGAAGAAAATGCAGAATTCCCTACCCCCAATGTTTCCCCATATTGCAAATTTGGTATTTAAAAGAAAACTTGATCACTACTGTTATGCAACCAGTAAAATCATTTATGAAGCTACCAAACTCTCTAAAAAGCCAAATTGGAAAAGACATTTCCCCATTTTCCTTTTGCAAAAGGTATTCATTTCAGTGGGTGTCACTGCAGGGAGAGACATCAGCAGACGTCTTGCTCAGTTAAGCTCCACAAGTTGAGCTAGATGAGCCCAGAGGGACCTGTGAGTTAATTATATACATACAATGCTTCGGCTAACACAATTTGGAAAGTATTTGAAGTTCAAAAAAAAAAAATGGGAAAACAAGTTTTTAACTGAGGTTGGGAATTGTCATCCAATTTCCACAAAGAGTGGATACATTCAGCAGATGGAAAATGGCATTATCCCCATCTCCAGACAGCAAGAGGGAGAAGAGAGTGGACATAGTCTTTGATAGAACTTTTAAGGGAAGTTCAGCGTACAACAGATTCCATTTGATTCTCGTTTGGTGGTAGTCTTAATATACTTGTTTGACTATTTGTTCAAATTTCATGAATGAAATTACGGTAACGAAGATAATCCACTTGGCATCAGGTCACAACTGGTTCTTCCATGTGATGAGCTGTACCCATCACCAAGTCTGCAGTGGTCAGCTCATCTGTAGTTACACAGTTGAGCTTCCCTTACTGTTAGGCAAAATGGGGAAGGGGTGGGCAGAAGGGAAAAAAAGCTAAGTTCCTCTCAAAGTGGTAAGAAGACATTTTGCTTTCCTTTGAAATGACCTTAACTTGTGACAGGAGATCTTGGAATCGTATTTGGAAATCCTCCCCTTATCTTCCTGGAATGTGGGCTAGATTGGAACAGAGCTGCATGGTGAAGTGGTTAAGCCCAGACTCACTGGCCAGGCTGTGCTTGAGGAAATTTTCCATTGTAACCAATGGGAGAAATGTCCCTTCCATAGATTAAGTTTCTGGGGTTTACTAAATTTTCCCTTTCACGTTTCCTGCAACATCCCTCCTGCCTATATTCAACAGTCCAGGCAACACAGACACATCATGGGAAAGGAGATTGCAAAGTTTCAACTTTGTGAACCACTCTTTTCCGCTGTGAGCCATGGGGCCATTAGGCCTTGCACCAAAACCAAGAAAAATAAGGCTGTTGGCTTGTGCTTGAACACAATGACATGTAGGAAAGGAGATCAGGGGTGAAAGAACCCTGTGTAATCCTGTGGTGGTAAGAGAACCTAGAGATCATTTCTCAGAAGACCTGTTGACCTTCTTTCTATGCCTCAACACGTCAAGTCATTTCCACACGCCTTTGAAACATGCACATGCCAACCTGTGCTCTTTCCTCCTGTTCTTGGCATTTTTCAACATCTCAGCTCAACTGTCCCTACTTCCCTGAGGCATCACCTGACCATACCACAGTCTCTTCCTCTAGATTTTTGTCTCTTCATCTTTTTTTTTTTTTTTGAGGGGGGTCTTCTTCAGGGCTCACTGTATTTTGTAATAGTTGTTTCCTTATCATTGTCAACCATTCCTACTCTATCTCTGATATTAAATGTATGGCACTTAGTAGGTGCTCAATTATCTTTGCTGAATAGATGTAAATATTTCCTCAGTGAATGAATAAACTACTGAATTTGTTCAGTATAACAAATATTTGTAGTACTTGGGTTTAATAGCTCAATCCTTATTAAAGTTCTTGCCAAAAAAAAATTCCATACCCAACAATAAAACCTGTTGTGAGCCATTAATTTTCTAGCTTCTTAGTTGATTACAATTGAAATGATTGTCCTACCCATTCCTATATGCATATGAACCAAGAATATTTACTGAGTGCTTAATATATGCCAAGAATTGTTCTGGGTGCTGGGGATACATAGAATTTCATCAGAGAACTGAAATTTTATTGTCTGATTTTGATCAAATGAGCTTTCTAAGAAATACAACAAATGTATCATAAATGAACAGACTATAGCGTAATGCTAAATGCTAAGGCTCTGATATAAAGTATAGTTGATTTTTTGACACTTACTATTGTGTCCTTGAGTAAGCTACAAGATTCCCCTAAGACATTTTTGAAACCTCTACATTAGGGGGAAGAATACGATCTACTTCATAAAGTTATTGTGTGGATTTAATGAGATAGTGTATTGAATAAGCCCGGAAAGAATATCACTATTATTGTTGAATCAATAATGAATAAATACTAAAGCACCTACTATGTTAGCCACTGGGACAGGACTGGAGACTCAGCAACATCCATGCATAAAACGTATAGTCAGTTTCCCCTGTCATGGAACTTAGTGTCTAATTTAGTTTATGTAAAGGGAGTCATAAGCTACAAGAGGAGCAGCAGAAGACACTCTGAAAGACTGACCAAATCCAGGCTTGTACTTTACACAAAAAAGGCCAATTACATATACACAGGCTTCTTAAGTTACAGAATTCAGCCTGACAGCACATAGATTTTTTAATCACCCTTGTCATGGCCCCTCCCCCAACACTACCATATACCCTCACCCCAGTTAGGTTAGTGCTGCCTACACTGGAACATTTCAGGTCATCTTGTCCAATTAACACATTAAATATGTACAATTTTATTAAAACCTTTGACCTGTCTAGAGATTCTTACTATAGGCCTTAGGTGTCAGACAGTCCTGGTTTGTCCCAGCTCAGGTATTTATGAATTGCATGACCTCTGGCAAGTAATTTAACATCTCTGTGCCTCTGTATTTGCGAAATAGAAGAAAATAATAGAAACTACTTGAGAGGGTTGCTGAGCGGCTTCAGAGCAGCCTAACTGCTCAGCCCTAAAATATCAGTTCCCCCTCTAAGACATGGCTCCTGCGCACCTCCACCAGTAGAGAATGGGAGAGATGAACTACAAGTGGATCATTTATGTGAACAAAAGTGATTTAGAAGCCAGAGTTTGACTACCAGTCAGTCTTTCCTAATGGCAAACTAGAACCTGGATACACGAAATTTGACCATCCTGCAAAAAGCCCTTTAGAAGCCATCAAGTCCTGTGGAATTAGGATGGCCCTCTCTGCATGCAGACCTGATCATGTCTCTCTGTTGTGGAATCCTCTGAAATTCCTCTCTAAGATCACTAAGCACCAAACTGCCTCTCTGAGGTGGTTCATGTGTTGACTTCTCAGTGGGTAAGCTCTTGAGTTTCCAGGAGGGTTCACCATTCCTTTTTGTGCATGTTACCAGAACGCGTAAGACACCACATGAGGGAGGGAAGCTTTAACATGGCATTTAACCTGGGAAAAGAAATCAAAACACCTCGCTCTTAAAATGTATTAAATCCAGATTCTGCACACGTAATGGATTTCACAGAGTAAAATGTTCTTTCAATTACCCAAGTACAGTAATCTATGCAAAGAAACAGTGGTATGCTGGAGCTGCCACAGATTGGCTATTGAGAGCCGAACACGCCGATTATACATGTCTATTTCCAGCTCTGCTGTGAGGGACGTCATGTTGGTAGCTTAGAATCTGAAATCTGCTATGGTTGGATATTTATATCATGGAAAACAATTTAAAATCCTATATAAATCAGTGCTTTGGATTTTTGTTTGCTTGGAGAGTCAATGGTTAAACATTTAGCAGAACACCAGTAAAAATCCAATACTTGCCGCTATATGGTCCTGCTCGTCTCTGTAACGTATGCAAAGTTCCTTCCAATTCTCAATGCTAAATCTCCCAAGCTGTGTCAAATTCCAGAGCATCCCACCATCCAACCAAACTTGAGCCATAATGCTAAAAGACTCTTAAAATCCTACCTTTACCGTGAAGCTTTCCCATATCCACCAGAGGAGACCTGATGCCTTTGTTTGATTCCTTCCAGCTGGAAGTGCTGTTACCATGATAGACCTAGAAGAGACTGCCCCATAAGGGACCTGACAACATAAGGAAGGTCAGGTGTGTGCCCATTCTCGATGAATCATCCTTTTCTACTGTTCAAGCTCCACTGTCTCCTTACCTTTGCCCTGGATTTGCCTAAATGCAAAACAAAGACATCCACTCTGCCTGATTTCATTGATAGCTCTTCAACATGTCTCTTTAGGATACTGATACAACGGGAGAGGAACAAAAATCCAAGAGTTCAGATCTGGGAACCTGAGAGAAAATATCCTCTTGAACCTTTTCTCACTCACTGGTTTTAGAGTTAAATTTAGGCTGTCTTATTTAAGTTAGTTTCAATTTGCATTGTATTTATCTGGTGTAAGGTGAGGATTTACAAAACGCCTTCAGCAATACTCAAGAGGTATTATCTAGTTCCTGATGACATTTCTCAAAATAAAATTTCATATAATTTAAATGAGAATATATATTGGGGATTATCTTTCAAATTTCTTTAAGAGGCACCAAGCAATAACACTGTACAGAATATATTCTAAGAAAATCATCGTAGATGTGGGCAAAAAATTAGCCATAAGGTTATTTCTCAGAGCATTGTTTAGAATCATGAAAAACTGGAAACAACCCAAATGTCCAACAGATTTGGCTAGGCAAATTATGGTGTGTACAAACAATGGGAAAGTATTGAGCCATCAATAAAATATTAGTAGCTAACACCTGTTGAGCATATATTATGTACCATGTGCTGTGCAAAGGGTTTTACTAACATTATCTTATTTGATTCTAACATTAGCCCTTAAAAGGAAAGTACTCTTATTATCTCCATTTTACTGAGGGTAATAGAGATAAATAATATACCCAAAGTCAAACAAAAAGGAGTCTGGCACTGTGTGTACAAGCACGCCCGCATGTATGTGTGTGTGTGCATGTTTGTGTGTGTGTGCTGGGGTGGGTTGAGGCCACTCTCCTAAAAGCATGCATTACTAGATTCCAGTTTGTCTCTCTTAGAAATAAATAACAGCCTCTCAAATGAAAACCACTACTACCATGTTGGTGAGGTTGTGATCAAATTGGAACCTTCACACACTGCTTGTGGGTTTGTATAATGGTGCAGCCACATATAGTTGGACAGTTCCTCAAAATGTTTTTTCTTTTAATTTAATTTATTTATTTGACAGAGAGATAGAGAGCACAAGTAGGTAAGCAGCAAGCAGAGGGAGAAGCAGGCTCTCCGCTGAGCAGGGAGCCTGAAGTGGGGCTCGATCCCAGGACCCTAGGATCATGACCTGAGCGGAAGACAGCTGCTTAACCGGCTGAGCCACCTAGGCACCCAGTTCCTCAAAATGTTAAACAGCCCATTTGACCCAGCAGTTTGCCTTGTGGATATCCCATTAGAACTGAAAACCCATCTTCATGCCAAGACCTCTACCTGAATTTTCATGATGGTGGCATTGTTCAGAATAGCCCCAAAATGGAAACAACCCAAATGTTCATCAGGTAATAAATGAATAAAATGTGATATACCCATACAATGGATTACCATTCAGCTATAAAAAGAAATGATGTACTGATGCATGCTACAAGGTGGATCAGCCTTCAAAACATCCTAAGTGGAAGAAGCCCATCACAAAAGACTACATCTTAATGTCACTAGATATTAGTGATTCCATTTATGTGAAATGTTCAGAATGGGCAAATCCATAGAAACAGATTAGGTTGCCAGGGGCTGGGTGGGGGAATGGGAGTGAATGCTTATGGATTTGGGGGTTTCTTTTGGGGGTGATAAAAAGTTCTAAATTAGATAAGGGTAACAGTTGCACAACTCTGAATATACTAACATCACTGAATTTCAGGATACTTTTAAGAAGTGAATTTTTATGGTATAGGATCTCAGTAAAGCTGTTATTAAGGATTAAAAAAAATCTCTGCTATCAAAAGCCACTGTTACTTCTTGGAGTAGGACATGTCCTTCAGTCTCATATGCGTACAGAACAAATGTAAATTATGTAATGACAAGGATAGATATTTATGTTATATTATTTTAAAAAGTCAAAAAAAATTTAGACTGATTGCCCCTTTCTTGGTTAAAAAAAAGTATGTATGTGTCAAAATCAATATATAAAAATACTGTATGGAGTGGTTATGTGTGGTTATCTTTGTTGTTCATATTTTTGTCAAAGAAAATTTACAGCATGTATTATTTTTGTAATAAGAATATTTTAAAATTCTTTTGGGGGGAGGGGCAAAGTGAGTGGGAGGGAGAGAGAATCTCAAGCAGGCTCCATGCCCAGTGCAGAGACTTAGGGCTCAACCTCACAACCCCAACCAAAATCAGGACCTGAGCTGAAATCAGGAGTTGGATGCTTCACTGATGGAGGCACCCAGGTGCCCCTAAAGTCCTTTTTTAATGTTATGGAACGCTTTTTTTGGATGAAACCTTGTATTGGAAAGGTCAGAGGTCATTTTCTGCACATGAGGCAATTGGGACACGATATAAATGTGCACGCTACCAAAGGCACAGAACCACCTCTCAGTCCAATAGAAACATGATGCAGGCCATACCTGTAAAATTTTTAAGCTACTACATTAGCAAGTGAAAAGAAGCAGATAAAATAATTTTAATAATATTTTTTAAATGTTTTAGAAAAAGAAAATATTTTCTTTAATCTATCAAAAACATGATTTCAACATATAATCAATATAGAATTATTACTGCTCTATTTATATATATATATTTTCATCCCAGGTCTCTGAAATGTGCTCTGTATTTTACACGTGTGGTACCTGGCAGAACTAGCCACATTTCGGGGCGCCTGGGTAGCTGAGTTGTTAAGCGGCTGCCTTCAGCTCAGGTCAAGATCCCAGAGTCCTGGGATCGAGCCCCACATCAGGCTCCCTGCTCGGTGGGAAGCCTGCTTCTCTCTCTCTCACTCCCCCTGCTTGTGTTCCCTCTCTAGCTGTGTTTCTCTGTGTCAAATAAATAAATAAAATCTTAAAAAAAAAAAAAAATGAACTAGTCACATTTCTAAGGCTCAATAACCCCACATGTCTAGTGGCTCCAGCATGGGTATAGTGGAACGTTTCCAAAAAGTGTATTTCATTCTGGGCGCCTAGGTGGCTCAGTCGGTCATGTGTCTGCCTTCAGCTCAGGCCAGGATCCCACTCAGTGGACAGCCTACTTCACCCTCTCCCTCTGATCCTCCCCAGCTCATGCTTGCTCACTCTTCTCTCAAATAAATAAAGAAAATCTTAAAAAAAAAAAAAAAGTTCATTCCATTCACAAAATGGGTTTTATTATATTTTTTCAAAGAAAGACTTATCTACTAAGGACTTGAAAAAGACTGTCACGCTAAAACCAAACTAAGCAACATTAATACAACAGGCCTCAAACTATGTTAAAGTAATACAAACTGAATATGAAAAAATATAAACACAAGCATATATATATATATATATATATATGCATATATATTAAATGTAACAGTACAATTGAACTCAATTTGCATTTCTCCCTAAAACTAGTAAGCTGGATTAACAGAGGCAATAAGAACCCGATCCTGAAAGTGCTAACATGACACTATGTAACAATACATAATAGCAAGAAAGGTGTAATTCAATATAGTTATCACTCTTATAGGCCAACTGTTTAGTTCCAGCCTTTGGCTTCAGTTCCAGCTAGAAGAGGCCACATTGCCAGATGTCACTGCCAAAAAAGGAAATCCACAACTGACTACCTGGACTCTCCCATCATAGCCACTGAAGGTGGAGAAATGTAAAGATACAGTGATAGGAACATGGCTGAGAATGATTTGTTCCTTTAGACTGAATTAGAATAGAAATCTGTGGTCACATCATCAACGGATTAATTTCTAAAGACTTGCTGAATTACATATTCTAATACCTCTCACACATGTGTGTGCGGCTGAGCTCTTCTTCCTTCCTAACACGCTCTCATCGATTCCCTGAGCAGCACTCTCGCCTCTCCCTCTGCTACCTCAGGGTAGGCTCCTTCTCCGGGGCATGTGCTGTCTCCTCCTCTCCGCCTGATGTCTAAACCTAGACACCCTAGAGATCTAAGTTCTTGGATTTTTCTATTCACAGTCCCATCTCTGGGGACGTCATCCAATCTCACGGCTTGCCTCTCACATGACTAAACCCTACAATTGGATTTTGAGCACCAATCTCTCCTCTGACCTCCACTGTAGTATCACTGACATCAGACGTTGCACCCCAATCCCTAGTGCCCCCATCCCTACTCCCCTTTCCTGTTGCTTGTTTTCTCCCTCATTTCCCACATCCTTTCAGTCCATCCGCAACCTCTGCCAGCTCTAACTTCAAAACACATCCAGAACCCACACCCCTCTCTACCTCCTCAGTGCCAACTACCATCTCCCATCACCACGATTGTTTCAAGACTCTAAGGAGCCTGTGATCCCTCCTTCGCCCCCTACAGAATGGTTTCTATGCAGCAGGCAGAATGGTCCTTTTAAATGCAAATCACTTCATGTCACTTTTCTGCTCAAAGCCCTTTATTGGCTTCCTACACCTTCAGAATAAAACTTTGTTAAAATGCTGGAAAGATTTGGCTCCAACCATAGCTCTATCCTTTTTTTTTTTCTTTTTCTTTTCCTGCTCTTTACCTGAAGCACCACCAACTCTTGTTGCAACTCCCTTCCCTCTGTCTCCCACATAGACATGGCGGCGTCCTTAGTGTGCCAAGCACACCAGGAGAGCACTCCCATCCCACGACCTCTGCATCTGCTGTTCCCTCGGTTCCGCGTGCTGTGCCTTCCCTCAGACAACAGCAGAGCTCCATGCTTGACTTCACTGTGGTGTCAATTCCGGGACCATTTTGTGAGATACCTTGCTCACCACAGAAAATAAAATAAAATAATAGCCCTCCCTCCCAGCACACTCTCTCCTTGTACTGTTGCCTCACAGTACCTATTGATTCGGCTTTGGTTCTTATGTCAGTAGAACCTAATTTCCAGGGAGACAGGAATGTTTTTGTCCCTTGCTCGCTCTCTGGCACCTATAACAGTGCCTGGCACAGACTGCTTACTCTAAAGACTTTCTGAAAGAATGAAAGAGCCCATGTGTGTTCACTTGATAATGAAGATCTATCTGGAGGGAATCTTAAAGAACAATAAATTTAGGGCGCCTGGGTGGCTCAGTCCTTAGGCGCCTGCCTTCAGCTCAGGTCATGGTCCCAGAGTCCCTGGATTGAGTCCCTCATCTGGCTCCCTGCTCAGCGGGAAGCCTGCTTTTCCCTCTCTCGCTTCCCCTGATGTGTTCTGCTCTTGTGCTCTCTCTGTCAAATAAATAAATAAAATCTTTAAAAAGAAAAAAAGAAACCAACAAATTTAGGATGTTTATAAAAATTTGTCCTTGCACAAAGAGAGCCCTGCCTCTTGCCCTATGCTTCTGGGAAGTAACATACCTCAGACCTGAGAGCAATGTCTTTGTTTAGGGTGGGGGTGGCCGCCTTCATCAGTTTAACTGCAGGGACCAGCCACATCAGAAAGACCATGTAATTTAGGGCAGAGGCTTGGGTTGACCTGGTGATGGAGTTCAACCATATGGGCAATCGATTAATCAATCAGTCATGCTTATGTAATTGAAATCCAATAAAAACTCTGAACACCAGCCTTAGTTAAGCTTCCCTGGTTAGTGTATTCTACACCTGTCATACAGCAGAAGAGGGAGGTTAATGTGTCCTGGAGACAAATTCTGAGTTTGGAACCCTCCCTGACTCTGTCCTATGCAACTGTTCCTTTGGCTGCCCTTTTTATTTATTTATTTATTTGTTTGTTTGTTTGTTTATTTATTTATTTATACATACAAGAAACAGAGCGAGAGAGAGAAAGAGAGAGAAAGAGAGTGTGTGTGTGTGTGTGCGTGTGTGTGTGTGTGTGTGTGTGTGCAGGGGTAGAGCTGAAATCAAGAGTCAGATGTTTAACTGACTGAGGTACGCAGTCGCCCCTTCTTTGGCTACTTTTAACCTGTATCCTTTCCCTATAATAAGTTGCAACCAAAATATAATAGCTTTCTATGAGTTCTGTGAATCCCAGCAAATTATTGAAACAGAGGATAGTTTTGGAAACCTCCCAAATTTGCAGTTGATGTCAAAAGTGAGGGCAGTCTTGGTAACTCTGCTGTTAAACTTTTCAGTTTGGCTGATTCTAGGCAAGGCTAAGCACATACCAAGCCAGTTTCATACTAAAGGCAGCTTCCTGCCAGCCCTTTAGGACTAGCCTACCATTATGCTGAAGAGAAAACTAGAGCCCAGTACGAAGAACTGGCTTGCTCGGTTCCCCAGCAACAGACCGCAAGCAAGGACCTGGTGTCCTGGCTCCCATGCTCACTCCTATTCAGTGACTGTATTTTTCTCCTCAACATACCACTTTTTCTTAAGAGGGTGAACAGAAAGTTGTTGGGAATTAAGTTGGCTTCACTCTCCAGAACTCTGAGGTCACTATCGAGGGCAGAAATGACTACTACTGTCTTTCAAAAGTCATGGGGGACCGTCCTGAACAAAACCGAAGCAACAGAGATCCACGCTCTTCTTTAGCCTCATCCTCTCCCTTGTTCTGCCCTAAGATGGGCCAGGCGGAGCTGCAGGAGAGGCGGGATCAATCCTCCTGATCCTTAGCAGCAGAAGTCTGGGAAGGAAGCCTGTCTGCTCATGAAGAATCAGCGCAAATTACCCTCTGCCTTCACAACCACGTTCTGCCACTTTCCCATTCTCTGAAAGGAAACTTCTACGTCTAGGAATTTGGGGAAGCTACAGGACATATCACAGGATAAACTTAGCTCATCACGCGGGAAACATTCTGATAAGCTCAAAGTGTTACACAGCAACGGTTAATACCCTAGTCATTACACTAGTGAGAAAAGACAAAGAAGCTGAATTTAAAAGCCAGATGGACCTTGAACGTATAAGCAAGTCTGTATATATTTTAAAGCTCAATAAATACTTATGGAAAAAAACCAGGGCAAATAATTATATTAAACATGTCTCAAATAGAGACCTCTGTAATTTCCATTTGGCAAGTGACAGGGCTATAAGGGTGAACAAAGTATGACAAGCAAAGTTTATGAACTGATGTCTGAAAAGGAGCACAGGCCCTGAGCACTGACTGTAACATTTTAGTTAAAGTCTGAGAATCTGATGTAGGTTTGGATTCTCTCCCCAGAAAAAAAGCATAGTTTAGAGCACTTTCTGCTTCCAAATGCTGACTCACTGTGTCTATTTCATGCACAGGAAAAGAAAGGGGGAAAAAAAGCTCTAGGACCAAAGAGAGGTCCAAAATTAAGTACAAGTTTAGAATTACAGTGCCATCACCTCCCATGCATATTTTTATATGGAGAATAATAATAGCTCTCACATATATAGCACTTAATAGTAATGCTGTTAAGGCCAGATATGACACTCCTTTCTAAGATGGGTCAGCAAAGTATAAGAAGCAAATGGTCAAATGTACAACTTTGGAGAAACAGACGGCTTAAATTCAAATCCTGGCTCTGATATTTCCAAGTATTATAATCTTGGGCAACTTACTTAATCATTCTGTGCTTCAAATTTCATTTTCAAAATAGTAGTCATAGTAGTATCTACTTCATAAGGGTGTTATAAATGTTAAATGGGTGGATATATACAAAATATTTAAAACCGTGCATACCATATCACACACACCCAATCAGTGTGACAGTCGGTATGAGGCACTGCATACTGTCAGGACTGTATGCTGGGGCTGTCCACGTGGATGCCAGATTTATTCACTTTTCCAGTTTTCATTCTTGAATTGTTTTGGCAGTTCTGCTTCTTCTCCTCCAACCGCACCCCTTTCTTAGGCAAAATCAAAGCCAAGGTTTCATTACAAGGGAGTATCAAACCGTTTATGTCAATGGCTCATCACGGAAGTGTATGTTCATTCAACATCAAACGTTTTCTACCTGCCTACTGTGTGCATACCACCAGCCTTCTTAGGTGTTAATAAGGAGCTCACAACATGATTGCAGAGATAAATGCTGAAATTCATGGGCAAACAAGAGATTCGAGTATTGGCTAACCACAATGTCAGAATTTAGAGACACCCAGCTGAGAATAGCCCCAAATGTACAATGGACAATTAAAACCCCCGTGCTGAGGTCTGAAGGAGGACTAGCTAAATAATTTGTGGGGCTCAATCCCAAATAAAAACATGGGGCATTTTGTCACAAAATATTAAGAGTTTTGAGACGATAGCAGAGCCCTAAAGCGTGGGGCTTTGTGCACCTGTGCATGTCACCTGGTCTTGGAGCAGGCCCTGCCCTGAAGGATGGGGGGTGGGGGTGGGGGTGAGGGTACACAGAGAGATTCCAGCCTGCAGCAAACCGGCACTTCCTGTGTGTCTTGTGCATTTCTGCTTCTATGTTTTTTTCTTCTATTTCTCTTCCTAACTAAAAAGATTTGTTAACAGCATTACTATTCCAAATGTGGCGTACCTTTCAAACTGTAGCTCCCAAGTCTTAGCTTAGAGGGAACATGACAGAAAGCAAAGAGCCCGGGGTTGCAATGAGAACAGCTGAGGCCAGGTCTGCCTTTCACCAGCTCTGGAAGTGCAGCCAAGTCTGATACTCACCTGGGGAAACTAATTTTAAAGTCTCTCTCAGGATGATGGGAGGATCAAAAGGCATCGCCAATACAGAAGATTTCTGGAGTAAGGATTTCTTGTGTTGACCAAGAGCTCCATAAGGTTTTTTGATCAAGGGTTCTTTAGCTTGTACAAACAACAAGTCGTGTTTCTCTAAGTGAACACACACACACACACACACACACACGTGTGCAAACACCTATGTGTCCCTTCCACTGCTGCCTCCTCTCTGGATCTGGGATCTTATTCTCTGTTTAACTTCTTAAGGTCCAGGAGTTTACACTTTATCCCTTCCAATCCATCCTCCTCACTAAGGGAGCATGATTGTTAGAACTCATTGATCTGATCCTCTCATTGTTCTAAAACCCTTGTATGATTCCCCATTCCAAAACCCAATGGCACCAAACCGTTAGGGTCTTTTGAGGTGTTGATCAGTGTTCTGGGAAAAGAGGTGTGGAATTTGAGAAAAAATAAAATCACAATGTATGCCTCTTTTGTACATTTACAACGCCCGTTGAAAAGCTCTGAGAGGTCCTGTAATTAGTAAGTTAATTTTTGTTTGAACTAGAATTTTCCATATTGATTTGACAATGTTAACATCCTACAGGAAACGTGTATTCTGTAGTAAAACTTTGGCTAATGCTGGCCTGTAGGTTGATGAACAAACTCTTCAGCTTGATTTATGGAGTTTCCATAATCCCTAAAGTCCTGGTTTATTTATTGTCATCTCCTTCCCAAGTCCTATGCTCCAGGAGCAGTGGACCATTTTCAGTTTCTTGAAAGCCTTTGAGCTCTGTGTCTGCTGTGCTCTCTGCCAAGAACGCTGTCCACCACTCATTCCTCCATTTATGCCCTGGTGATCTGTTACTCAGTAGGGCTCAGCTCAATTGCCCTATAATGTCCTCTCTGACATTCTTGGTAACTACACTGTCTCCTAATTTCAGTGGTTAAACTTCTATGGAATTTTGCACATAAAAATAATTGCTGATGTTTACTGAATATCTACCTGTAGTGTTGGTAATCCTATGAGAAGGTTAAAATATGTCTACTTTACAGATAAGAAATAACAAAGATCAAGAAACTCACTGATGTTTCTGTGTTTTCTATCTTTGGCACGTACCCACTGTCTACCTAAGTTGTCCAAACTAGAAACCCAAAAGACATTTTTAACACCTTTCCCTGCATCCTACATCTAGTCAAATGCCAATTCTTATAAATTCCAGCTCCCTGGAAGCCATGAAATCCACCCCCATCTATCCACTCATATTATCATGAGTTTAAGTTCAGGTATTACCTCCCAGCAATTCCTGCAGTCATTCCCTAGCAAATCCTCCATTCTCCATGTTGACACAAGTACTATCATCCTAACGTTCTGATTATGCCAACTTTCCTGCCTAAAATTTTTGAGGGGCTTCCCTGACTCTTAGAGGGAAAAAAATCCAAGACCTTTAACACAGCTTAAAAGACCCTTTAGGGATCGGCTTCTACCTACTGCTTCACATTCATTTCATCCAATCAGGACCTCATAGTCTACACTGGAAGGGCCAATGAGCCTCTCAAAGTTCCCCGGCCTTATCAAGCATTCCTTTGCCTCCCTCCGGACCTTTGAACGCAGTTTTTCTTCTTGAAGTTACCCTCCTTTTCATCCTTGCCTTGTACTCCACAAGCTTCCTAAATACAGACTCAGGTTCATACTCTTCCTCTGTGACCTCATAGCATCTGGGAATCATCATCTTTTTCCTGTGAGGTCGTTGGGACCAAGGGCTGTGGATTTCCTGTTGTGTGTGTACCCAATGCCAGGTCTGCCACAGAGTAATGCTGTGTGATGATCACTTGCTGAACCCCTGACCAATCAAAGAATAAATAAATGGATGAATGCAAGCAAAACTCAAAAGGCAGCTTGGAGTATTAGAGGAGAAGGGATTTAGAGCTTGACTGCACCTCTCTGCTTGTCTTTATCCTCCACCTCAAAATTCATTGTCCTTTCAACTCCCCACAAGCACCTTTTCACTCCATCTGCCAGGACTTTGCATCTGCCGGGAATGTTCCTTCCCTTTCCACCCATAGTTAATGTTCTTTATCCTTCACATTTCAGATTAGTCATCCTTTCCACAAGGAAGAATTCTTGCCAATGTAGACCAAGTCAGCCCTTTTACCGTGTTATCCTCATGACACTGCGTGTCTTTCCTCCACCCTTCTCACTGCATTTATTTCTACACCTGCATCTATGATGGTTCATTTAGTAACTGCTTCGTTCAGGAGATAGTAAACCCCACAAGAGAATCATATCTGCTTCTGTCTCACCAGCAGTTTGTTGGCTCATTTCAGTACTGTGTATATAGCACATCTTGAAAAGAAATCATTGTTTATTAAATGAAAGACTAGAATTGATGTGCTTTCTCCAGTTTATAAGTAGTTGTTAACCAGTATACTCGAGGTGAATATATCCATTCCTTCAAATTTAGCAACACTTACGTATGCCAACGGCACCTTGTAATGTGTTTGTATATTTATAGCTTCCCTTCAAACAAATGCGAATGTTATCAGAAGAGTATGACCTCTCCTGGATCCTGGACTCTACCTTGTTAGGCGAGTAAGGAACTGCAAGTCAGTTTCTCACAGGAAAGGAAAAGAGCTCTAACTCACGGATCTCACAACGTGCACATAACTGGGAGATGTCAAAGCTTGTCATGTCATAGATTAGCCAGTGATTCTCCAGCAAGTAATTATTAAAATGGCAAAAACAAGTAGACTTTTGGAGCTATTACCGTTTGTCAGTTCACCGGGTATAAACAGTACTGACTAGGTGGCAACCTGGGGCAGCGCTCTAATACATTTAGGGCTGAGCAACATGAAATAAGCTTGACCGAAGGCAGAGGGAGGGCCTAAGAGAGACATTAAAGAAAGCTAAGTCTATGGGTTGGGGAGTTCCACAAACTTGGATGTGTCCATGAAGGGCTCTTGGCCCATATTTGAAAAAAAGAGGGCAAGCAATAACATTATAAAGGCCGTTTACCTCATGATCAAGTGAGCTGCCATTGATGGGTGCTTACCACCTATCGGGTCCTGGGCTTATGTCTTTATGTACACATTACTTCTCTCTCTCCTGTCCACCCCACAATGGAAGTATCATTAGTGCCATTTACCATTGAGGCAACTGAAACTCAGAAATGTTATCTTACAGCAAGCATAATGGAGCAGATCTGTGATTTGAATCCAGTTTTCATTGACTTTTAATCGACTACTCCATAACGGTTTCATTTACATTTTCGTGTGGGAATCTCTGCTGAAGGTCTTCCACCAGTAAGTACACACATAGTATTTGCTAAAAAACCAAAAAGCTATAATCCCCACCGTTCTTTGAAAAGAAAACCCAAACAGTTACCAGAAAGATTTTTCTCTCAAAATTTTGTTCAGTTTGAAGGGTCCTTTAGTGTGAGAGTTTTGAAACTATAAAGAAATCCTTGGACTTTTTTATTATTGAAAAACAATTAAGTCTGTCTCTGTTTTTTGGTGATTCACTTCTCTATGACTCAGAACACTTTACATCTATCCATTGAGTACTGAATACTCTGGATTTAAAGGCATAATGGGGATTTAATACCTGAGAACAGAGAAACTTGGTATAATTGGGGAAAAGAGGAGGCTCAAACTGTCAAAGAAGAAAGCTTTTCTACTTTAAAACAAAGTTGTAGGGGGCATCTGGGTGGCTCAGTCGGTTAAGCATCTGACTCTTGATCTCAGGATCCTGAGGTCAAGCCCTGTATGCCTATGTAAAACAAACAAACAACCAAGCAAATAAATAAAACAATGTTGCAGAATGTAGAAGTAGAGACAGGCTGGCCTCTGAGAGAGGCTGGCTTTGTCTCTTAAGAAGGTAATGGTCTTCTCTGATTTAAGAAAAGCAGAAAAAAAAATTAGGGGTAATAGTGAACTGAATATACACTTATCATCTCTTTTTCTCAAGATCTCTTTTAAGGGGGCGCCTGGGTGGCTCAGTTGGTTAAGCGACTGCCTTCGGCTCAGGTCATGATCCCGGAGACCCCGGATCGAGTCCCACATTGGGCTCCCTGCTCGGCGGGAAGCCTGCTTCTCCCTCTCTCACTCCCCTTGCTTGTGTTCCCTCTCTGGCTGTGTTTCTCTCTGTCAAATAAATAAATAAAATCTTAAAAAAAAAAAAAAAAAAGATCTCTTTTAAGTGCCAGTAAAGGAGCAAAGCAGATATGACCTCACAACAATAAAGAGAGTATAAGGTGGAGGACATTAAGTGGACTATGGATTTCATGTTTCTGGGAGAAGAAAAGTAGAAAGAAGGATAATGATGATGAAGGGGAGAGGTGACATGAGGCAAAACAGAGCACTTATCTATGTTGCAGAAACCTGGAGAGGTTCAGGACTTAGAAACACCAAAATGTATGTAAGATGAGGACCAAAAAATGGAGAGGATGCTAAAATAAAATCCATAGAAAAATTGATTCATCTACCCTTTATTCCCATTGTTCAATTCCTCTATCTTCTTCACCTTGGGAGCTACAATAGAAGGTTCTTCCCTTTGAAAAAAGTTTAAATAGTTTGGGGTATACTAAGGTGTTGAAAATGGGCACTGGGTGCCCAAAGTGAAATGTTCTACATTCTGGCATTTAGAGATACCCAAATGCAAGATCATTGCCCTGCCTGCTCACTGTACTATGAAAGCATGCAGTGATAAATCTTACTCATGTTCATTCAACTGTTCTATTGATTCATTCTCACATATGACGAGACAATGTAAGATCACCTGGATGATTGAGTAAAACTTACAACATAAAAAAATCAAGAAAAACATAAAAATAGATACTGGTGGACACAGATATATTACTAGGAACATAAATAAATAAGTACTAATTAGCATGTGCAGGAATAATAAAAAAGAGAATAAATGAACAAATCAAGAAGATGCTATAAAAAAAGCAACAAGTAGAAAATAAGGAAAAACCCATGAAATAAAAAAAATGCTAATTTTGTTTTAAATCACTGGAAGATTAAAAGTCAAAGAACAGAAGATAAAGCCTAGAAATAAACCCATGCATATACGGTCAACTAATTTTTGATGAAGTTGCCAAGAAACACAGTGGGGGAAATAAATGGTGCTGTGAAAACTGAACAACAACATGCAAAAGAATGAAATTAGATCATCATCTTACCCCCCCCAACAAAAATCAACTCAAAATGGATTAAAGACCTAAAATTATAAAACACTTAGAAGTAAAAATAAGGGAAAGTTCTTTAACACTGATCTTGACAATGATTTTTTGGCTATAACACTAAAGCACAAAAATGAACAAGTGGGACTGTGTCAAACCGAAAAGTTTCTACATGGCAAAAGAGACAATCCAAATAAATAGACAACCTATGGAATGAAAGAATGTCTGCAAAAAATATATCTGAAAGAGGGTTTATATCTAAAAAATACAAGGGACTCCTATAATTCAATAGCAAAATAACAAATAGCCCAATCAAAACTGAGAAAGAACCTGAATGAAGACATACAAATGGTCAACATCTATATAAAAAGGTGCCAACATCACTAACCAACAGGGAGATACAAATCAAAACCAAAAGGAGGTAACACCTCATCCCTGTAGGGATGGCTATTCTCAAAAAGTCAAATGACAACAAATGTTGATGAGGATGTGGAGAAAAGGGAACCCCTGGGCACTGTTGGAGGAATGTAAAATTGATACAGCCATGATGGAAAACAGTATGAAGGTTCCTCAAAAAATTAAAAATAAACCTGCCATATGATCTAGCAATTTCACTGCAATCCAAAAATAATAACAACAGAAACAAAAAGACATTACTTTAAGGTATACGTATGCTCCCAGGTTCCTTGCAACATTATTCACAGTAGCCAAAATACAGAAACATCTTAGTGTCTATCGATGGATAAATGGATAAAGAAAATATGGCATTTTAATGTGTACACACACACACACGTTTGCACACATACACAATGGAATATTATTCAGCTTTTAAAAAGAAGGAAATTCTGCCATTGGCAACAACATAGATAAACCTGGAGGACATTATTCTAAGTGAAATAAGACAGACATAGAAAGACAAATACTGCCTAATATCATAGAAAGAAAGAAAGAAAGAAAGAAAGAAAGAAAGAAAGAAAGAAGGAAGGAAGAAAGGAAGGAAGGAAGGAAGGAAAAGAAAGAAAGAAAAGAAAAAAGAAGGAAGGAAGAGAAAAATCGAGCTCACAGTGATAAAGAAGAGAGGTTACTTAAAGCTGGGGGATGGGAGAAAAGGAGAGATACTGATCAAAGGGTAAAACCTTTCAGTTACAAGATGAATAGGTTCTGGAGAACTAATGAACAGCATCAGGTGGCTATACTATTAGGTGACGATAGTTAATAATTACATTCTGTGTACATGAAATTTGCTAACAGTGTAGATCCTAAGTGTTCTCAACACACACATAGTACAAACTATGTGAGATGATGGATATGTTAATTAGCTTGATAATTGATTGTGGTAATCATTCTACAATGTATACATCTATAAAAACATCCCTTTGTACACCCTAAACACATACAAGTTTTATTTGTCAATCGTACCTTAATAAAGCTGGGGGGGGGGATAGGACAAAAAGATAAAAGAGATATTAGAGATAATAAAACTAGGAAATTATTCTATGAAGCCCAACATCCACATGAAAGGAGTATCAGAAACCTCCTTTTTGATTAGGAAATTAAAGAAAGAAATTATTAAAGAAATACTTGAAGAGGATTTCTCCCAGTTCAAGAACATTGAGTCTTTAAGATTTAAGAGACCTATTAGGCATCTATAATGATAATTTTTGAAAGACCCACAACTACATAAATATTTTGAATGTGCAGAGCACGAAGGATAAATAGAGAATAGAGATCCTACAAGTTTCCTGGAAGGAAACAGAGGCCAAATACATAGCTTCCTCTATCTGTCTATCTGTCTATCTATCTATCTATCTATCTATCTATCTATCTATCTATCTATCTATGTAATCGCTACACCTAACATAGGTCTTGAACTCATGACCTCTTCTGACTGAGCCAGACAAGCACTTCTATGGCCATAACTTTTAGATTGGAATCTTCTCTTCAACAACATTGGTCCCTTATAAAAAACAATGATACAACAACTTCAAAATTCCAAGAGAGAATGCTTTTTTTTTTTTTTTTAAGATTTTATTTATTTGACAGAGAGAAACACAGTGAGAGAGGGAACACAAGCAGGGGGAGCGAGAGAGGGAGAAGCAGGCTTCCCGCCGAGCAGGGAGCCCGATGTGGGACTCGACCCCGGGTCTCCGGAATCATGACCTGAGCCGAAGGCAGTGGCTTAACCAACTGAGCCACCCAGGCGTCCCGAGAGAATGCTTTTTAAATAAGAATTCTATACCATCAGTTGAGTGACTGAATGACTGGGAAAACTAAAATTTATTGAGCTATCCCATTCTTTTGCTAGATACCTTACAAGAAAAATCAAGAGAACTTTAAGGGTAGTATTAGTTCACAATTCCCAGAAGAGATCTGCTTAATATGTCAACCCAGTGAAAAAGTGGCAAAGTCAGAAATCACACCTAAGTCAATCTACTACTCTTTTTCTAGAATATAGCCTTTGGTTTTTTCAGTTTATTATTATTATTTTTAAATCTTTTAAAAAATATTTTATTTATTTATTTGACAGAGAGAAACACAGCTAGAGAGGGAACACAAGCAGGGGGAGTGAGAGAGGGAGAAGCAGGCTTCCTGCTGAGCAGGGAGCCCGATGTGGGGTTCGATCCTGGGTCTCCGGAATCATGACCTGAGCCGAAAGGCAGTCGCTTAACCAACTGAGCCACTCAGGCGCCCCCTATTATTATTATTATTATTTTAAAGTAGGTTCCACACCTAGCATAGAGCCCAACGCGGGGCTTGAACTCACGACACTGAGATCTAGCCCTGCGCTGAGATCAAGGGTAAGCCACTTAACTGATGAGATACCCAGATGCCCCAGCACCAGGCCTTCGAACACACAAAGGCAGACTAGCTGCACGGCGTGGAAGTAGGGAAAGTCATCCATTACTAGGACTTCAGAGCACAGGGCAGGCTGCTGCCACTTGCCAAGGAGCGTTATGTCATTGTTCCTACCTTGGCAACTTTCAACGGTTAGTGTTCCAGCTGACAGCATGGATCAATATAACTGAAGAGATTTCACAGATTGAAGTACACACAATTTTCAAGTCAAATACGATGAAGAAATTCTTGTTAAAGATTGCTGGCTTAATGATGCTAACTTTAAATATGAAACAAATTCAAACCAAAGCACAGATTTCCCCTGCATTTTAATGCTCGTTTCCCATTTCAGCCTATCTCCTGAATCCCACTTATTCAGTCATGAAACAAATATGCATTATATCTGAGGACCTTCCCTAGGCAGTATGCCAACGATGATGAATGAAATAGAAACCCTCTGTCGTCATGAAATGCTGTCTGTGAAGATAATAAAGAGAATTTGGTGAGAGAAAAGAATGCAAAGGGGAGGGAGACTTGCTTGGATGGAAAGATCTGAGAAGGGCTCTTAAGCAGGTTAGATTTCAGCGGATTCAACCGATCCAGCTATGTGAAGAGGTGGTGTGAGGGGCTGTGCTTTACAAAACAGGAACAGTAGTGCAAATACCCACAAGGTGGAAAACAGTTTGGGGGGCTCAAGGAACTGAAATATTGGACCAAAGTAATGGAAAGGGAGGATGGACCAAGATGAAACCAGAAAGGTAATTAAAACCATTAACACGCTGGGCCTGTAGGCTACTGTAGGAAATTAGAATAAAACCCAAACTGTGTTGAAAACCCTTTGGGGGCGCCTGGGTGGCTCAGTTGGTTAAGCAACTGCCTTTGGCTCAGGTCATGATCCCGGAGACCTGGGATCGAGTCCCACATCGGGCTCCCTGCTCGGCAGGAAGCCTGCTTCTCCCTCTCTCACTTCCCCTGCTTGTGTTCCCTCTCTGGCTGTGTTTCTCTCTGTCAAATAAATAAAATCTTTAAAAAAAAAAAAAAAAAAAGAAAAGAAAACCCTTTGAAGAGCTTAAAGCATGGCAGGGACATGAACTTGTGTATGGTTCTGTGTTTTATCATGTGTGTGTTCCACAAGCATCTCAAAACCAAAACCGACAGACATCACTTTCCTTGCCCCAAAGTCTTCATCTCTTTCCATGCCTCTCCTCTCCCTCTAGTCCTTTCAAATATCTACTGACAATCAACTCTTTCTCCAAATTCTCCCTTGGACCCTAGAGTAGTCAAATAGCAAAATATCACTACCTTTACCTTTTCAATTTTCTCACCGTCACATCTGATCAGAAACTACATCCTATTAACAAACTGCATCCTACCCCAAATGTCTAATTCTGCCCAGTTCTGGCTGTTAACACTGGTCCTTTAATATCAATAATAATAGCGATAGCACTATTGCTAGAACAACAACTATTACAAGTACTTCTAACAATGCTTACTATGGAGCAGACTTTGTTCTATGAATTTTGTATAAATTGACATATTTATTTCTCACAAATGCTAAGAGGTCTAGATCCACTGTCTCTTTATACTGTTCTTACTGGTTGCCTACACTCTTTCCAATCCATCCTGCCCATTGTATTGATGGACTGATTTCCCCCCCACAAAGCTCTGATGAAAGTGAAGGACATCTATCGTATCTCCATGCTTTCAGAATGATATCTCAACTCTTTAATTTGATTATCACCCCTCTCATGGTCTTGTCCTAATCTATACTTCTCTATTCATAACCCACTTCTTCATGTAATAGATTTTTGCTACACTGGGATCAATACATTTGCAATTATCTGAATTCAGCAATTCTCAAAGGACTCCCTGAAACCGCTTTAGGGGGTCCACAGATCACAATTATTTGCATAATAGTTGGAAGTCATTCCCATTTTTACTCTTATATTCTCGTGAGTGTTTAGTGGAGTTTTTCAGAGGCTACATGATGTGTGATATCACAATAGACCGAATACAGAAGCATATGTGAGAACCCAGCTGTCTTCTATGAAACCAGACATTAAAGAGATTTACAAAAAATGTAAAGCAATGCTGTTCTTCTTATTAATATTTGTTTCAAAAACTATAGAAATTTTTCATGAAAGTATGTTGTAGATATTAATATGAAATGGTTTTTTTTCTTTTTAAAAATGAGTAAATATTTCTAAAATCTGTTTCTTGATTTCTAAGTAAGTAAATATAAGAAGATAATTATCCACAAAAATTAAAGATCTTTGGGATCCTCAATAATTTTTCAGGTTGCAAAAGCATCTTCAAGTCACTTGAGAACCACAGTTCTAAAGTTTTAAGTTCTAATACGCTTTAAAATCAAATTG
Organism: Spilogale gracilis; assembly: GCA_004023965.1. NCBI lineage: Eukaryota > Metazoa > Chordata > Mammalia > Carnivora > Mephitidae > Spilogale > Spilogale gracilis. Next base: position 106,285 of record PITA01001552.1, on the reverse strand, counting down.
GCCTGGAGGTACTGGAAACCTTTTGACCTCAGGAAAGTTAAAGTTACATCAGAATCCTGAGTGTCTGCAATAGCAAAATGGAAATAATAATCATATACCTTACAGACTAATAGAACCAAAATATTTGAGCCAGAATTGGCACGAGTAAAGGTGCAGAAAGAGGGAGATTCTGCCATTGTGATCATCAATAGAACAATCATTTTTATAGTCAATTTCCAAATGTGTTCTGGCTTTTCAGCTTCTGAGTCACTCATGATCTTATCTCTGCAGGGACTGTCCACTTAGAGAATTTCTTACCACTGAGAGCCAATAGCGGTAGGATAATGTTTTGTAGAATTAAGAGGGTCCTCTCTCTCACTCTTCCTGGGACCCATCATTCAGTTAGTAGAGATAGCCCTCTCTGTGCCCTCAACTCAGAACCAGAGAAGGCAGACCCCAGAAGACCCAAGTGTTGTATTCTTTGTTTATTAGTTTCTAACTATACTTTCAGAACTTATAGCAGGGATATTAATCTTAGAGTTTGATGCCTGGGAGGGGAGTAAAAAGGACTTTTGAAGATCAAAAGCTTGGCTTTAAATACCGAGTACCAGTGCCTGCCAGACTGAGAGCTTGGCCTTTATTCTATGAGGAAGGAAAAAAGGGGAAGAATGCAAGCTGATTGCATAAGAGCATTATTATGAAAGGAAACCAAAGTCTGACCAAGTGGCAGGAAGCATGAAGATCAGATGGGCAAGTCTACAGATTGGATGTCCCCTGAATTTATGATAAGGCTCATTAAATTCAGTCCTGAGTAAGGCAGATGAGTGACAGGGATCACAGACAGATTATGGGAAATCACAGACAAGAGTGGGGACTGCTGCCTCAAGTTCTAAAGGATAGCCCCGAGGTTGTGAACTTTCTGGAGACAGAGAAACCTCACGCTAACAAGTAGGTGCCTGGGATCAGAGTGACAGTTGTGACAACTGTTCACACAGACTGCTGAGTACATCTGCTTGGAATCCTGCAATCCCATCATCAGGTGAAAGAGAATGCATGAAGTTCCCATAGCTCCCTAGAGGAAAGCAAACACAGTGAAGAACATGCTGGTAGACCCAAAGTTGCCAAGAGTCAAATGAGTGTGTGAACATTGGGCTGGAGATAGCACACGACCACATTCACCAGTGACAGAAAATAACATCAACAGCAGGAAACAGAAAAAAGTCACACCTAAGCCAAGACTGGGAGAAAATATAAATTAAACATATTTGATAAAGAACTTCTATCCAGCTTATTTAAAACACCTCTTATGACTCAATGATAAGAAGACAGCCTGAGGGGCGCCTGGGTGGCTCAGTTGGTTAAGCCACTGCCTTCGGCTCAGGTCATGATCCTGGAGACCTGGGATCGAGCCCCGCATCAGGCTCCCTGCTCGCCGGGAAGCCTGCTTCTCCCTCTCTCATTCCCCCTGCTTGTGTTCCCTCTCTCGCTGTGTTTCTCTCTGTCAAATAAATAAAATCTTAAAAAAAAAAAAAAAGAAGAAGACAACTTGATAAAAGGGGCAAAATAGTTGAAGATACTTATCCAAAGAAGACATACAAAAGGTAAATGAGGATATGAAAATATGTTCAACATTATCAGTCATTAGGGAAATGCAAATTAAAGCCATAATGATAAGCACCGCATACCTATGAGAATTGCTAAGGTGAATGGAATCAAGTGTTGGCGAAGATGTGGAACGATTGACAAGCTCACCCAGGAATGGTAGGAATGCAAAATCACACTCTGGAAAACATTTGGTAGTCTCCTATAAATACACACTATTCAGTCCACTCACAGATATTTATTCAGGGGAAACAAAAACATATGTCCACACAAATATTTGCATTTGGATGTTCTTAACAGCTTTATTCATAATAGCCAAAGACTGGAACAACCACCTGGTAAATGTCTACCAACTGGTGAATACTGCAGCACTTTCACAGAATGCCCTACTCACTCTTCAACAACTAAATGGAACTAACCACTGATGAACCTAACCCAGACACATCTCAAAATCTTGTGGTCATTGAAAGAATCACAAAACAAGAGACTATGTGCTGTAGGATTCCATGAATATGATATTCTACAAAAGACAAATTATCATGACAAATGGCAGATCATTGGTTTCTAGTGCTAGATGATGGGGAGAGGGGGTTGATTTCAAAAGAGCAGAACATAACATTTTGGGGTAATGGAAATATTTTCTGTTCTGTCCAATATGGTAACCCCTAGCTACATATGACTGTTGACCGCCTGACCTATGGTTCACATGCCCAAGGGACTGGATTTTTCATTATATATAATTTAAATATAAATGAAATCAAAAGTTGCAATGGAAAACTTTAAATATATTTGGAGGAAATTGGGCCTTTTAATTCATTTTTTTGACTGAATTTTATAAAATCTAAACATAAATCATGCATTTTTGATGAAAATTTAATTTAAATTAAATTTTACATTATATTTCAATGGGACAGCACTATTTGACATAATGATTGTGGGAATAATTATAGGACTATATGCCCTCATCAGAACTCATTGAACTATACCTTTAAAACTAGCAGATTTTATAATGTGTCCATTCTACCACATATAACAGAATAAAATAAAAAAGACAATATACATCAAAGGACACCATCAGGAAGACCAGTCAAGATGAGTTACTTCTGGAGAGCGGAGAAATAAATTACTCTTGTGGGGTGGTAGAAAATGAGTTTACACCTGGAGTGAAGGATAAAATGAATAACACCTGGGAAGGACTTGATGCTGTATGCCTCTTGGGGTTAAGATTAGTGCCATCTGGAATAGGTATAGAATGAGTTATATCTGGAAGGCAGCACCCCAGGGATAGAGGCCCATATGGGATGCCAGAAAAAATAAATATGCCTTAGCTGATTCCCATGAGGACAGAGGATGGAACAAGGATGCCATTCTGCTAGGGAAAGGGGAAGGTATAGGAGGGTTGGGTATGTGTGAAATTGACTGTTTAGATCTTAAACTATCAGTTTAACTATGAAAGACACTGGATTACCATGAAGTGGTAAGACTACACCTTCTGACATCAGCAGAAGTGGAAGTTAAAATCAGTGAACAAAGATGCAATTTTGTATCAGTGAGTTGGTGGGCTACTGCAACTACATATTTTAAGCCATGAACATACCCCAAAGTCAAGCTCTTTATATAATTCCATATTTTGTCCTCTAAAAATCAAATGATATGATCCCCAAAACCCTGGTACCCAAAGTGACATGAGGTACCTTAGACACCATAGTAAACTCACAGGAGTGCTGTGGCACATTTTATTTTATTTTATTTATTTTTTGAAGATTTTATTTATTTGACAGAGAGAGAGAGAGAGAGAGAGAGAGGGGAGAGAGAGAGAGAGAGAGAGAGAGAGAGAGAGAGAGAAGAGAGCACACAAATAGTCAGAGCAGCAGCAGAGAGGGAGAAGCAGGTTCCCCACTGAGCAGGGAGCCTGATGCAAACCCAGATCCCAGGACATTGATGTCATGACCTGAGCTAAAACAGATGTTAAACCCACTGAGCCACCCAGGCACCCTATGTGGCATATTTTAAATTTTTAAAGGAAACACACCTGTCAGATGCCATGCGAATCATTAGCATGAGGTATATCAGAGTTTCAAGATTAGATTGTGCTATATGTCACATTTTTGCAAAGTGTAGTTTTCAGTGATTGCTGTTTCAAAATACTGATGGTTTGAAAATTAATATGGAAGTGCAAATCTGGTTCTAAGTTTGAGGAAACTGGTTGGTGCTCAACAGGTGCTTGTGATTACAAACAAGTTAAATTTTTTCTCTTAAATTATACCTATTTTTCAAAATTCCACTTATTTATCTGGATGAAAATATGAGTTAAGTTGTTTGGAGCCACTTAATAGAGATACTATTAGATACTTCTTTTGCCTAGGGATCTGTGAAACAATTACTAAGACAATAAGGGCTCTGGGAAGTAAGCAAGTTTAGCGATCTCTGCACTTCAAGATTCCTATTACTGGTTCCACATTGTGGGAGAAGAAGCTGATAACCTGAGCATGGGGGGATTTGCCCGTGGGCAAATACCAGTAGGTACCAGGGTTGGGATTTAATTCCATGCTCCCCTCAACATAAAACTCATGCTCTCAACTTTTTAGATTTACTTTAAGATCCCTCAGGATAGCTCCTGGAGACAGTCACCCAAGAAAGGGCAGATGGCTCATAGAGAAGCAATAGTGGGAGAAGAGTTCCCTTGGGGGTTAGAGAGAGCAGTGGGAGGTCACAGAAAGAAGCAGGGTCAGTGACCCCAACTGTTTCTAACCACCAACTATTCCCACAATTGAAATTTACACTGAGAGATTAAGTGACTTACTTGGGGTCCCTTGAGGACCTCATCTATCCTCCTAGAGTATGCTATCCTATCCCCATCAAAACCAGAGGAAAAAGGGAGCAACTTAGTATTAAGTCAAACAGTTCTGGAGTTCAGTTCCTTAGCTTCTTGGGTGTTCCTGGATGTTTATTCTAACCTTATATGCTTCAAGGAATGCCAGTGTGACCCTTTTCTTATCCTGATGGTCTGGGAGCATTTTCCTCACAGTTATGCATGGATTACTATCCTCTTAAGAGGTCCATAAAGCCTTTCATTTAGAAACCAGATTTATTTGTGTCCATAGTTTCCCTGTTAGTTAGCAAACTGCATAATACCCTTACATGAAATATTTTTAACTTGCCTTTCCAAAATACAGAAGGAAGCTGCCTGAATAATAGAAGGCACTAACTATCTTAAACAGGAGCCCATTTGCAGATTAAATTTGCCAAAGGTCAGCTTGCAGCTGCCACCACACTGCAAACCCCTCGTGTCCTCTGTGTCACATACTGTGACATATCTCGAGAAGAGTCAGGGTCTTTTCCAGTCTGCTGATTCTCTGTTTCAATTAGAATAGATTTAAGAGTCCCCAAGCTCTGGTTTCTAGGTGGCCTTGCACAATATTATTAATAATTCAATCATACCTGTGCTGATAACAGATTACATTTATCCCATCTCACAAAAAAAGCCCAGATTAAGGACTACCCCATGGCTAATTTCGTTAGCAGTGTCCTATCTGATTGACATCCATTTATCTAATTGCAGCTAGAAGATTTAATTTTCATTTTGTTGGCTTAGAATTAACAAGAAAACCTGTTTACTTTTTAAATATTTGACTCATTCTTTCTCATCTCCTGAATAATGTTGAGATAGTCCATTCCATGGGGTGAATACTATATTTTATCAGTTTTCATTTTCTGAATTCATTTCAGCTGAGTCGAGCTATTTATACTTTGAAGCCTAATATGAAATTTAATCTTTCATGGCAAATAATTTCATTTTTATGGGAGGCCAACAATGAAGTGGGCAGCAGACTGTTCTTTTGGAAATTCAGAAAATCTTAGAGACAGAAAACCTCTTAAAGACCTCTTGAGCCCTGGATTTAAACCTGCTTTGATTATTTATGAACTTCCAAGTAACCCAGGATAGTTTACTTGACCCAGATTTGAGACAAGTGAAGGGTCAGGTGCACAAAATGTAAGGTGTTCCCTCTCAGGGTTGTGGCACGACCTGTGAGTGAGTACATCCTTCCTTAACTTTTGTGCCATAGGCTCATAGTTTGCCTCACTCCAGTCCTGGCTCTGATCTCAGAGCATCCCTTGCTTTAGCAGCTAAAATGTGCTGACACTAGAAAACTTCCTCATGGGGTTCTAGTAAGGATGAAATGAAATAATTCACACCCTAAACACATTGCCTGGCACATAGGAAGCATCAATCAATGTTCAATGATGTTGCTATTATAAATATATTACTGGGGCACCTGGGTGGCTCAGTTGGTTGGGCGGCTGCCTTCGGCTCAGGCCATGATCCCAGAGTCCTGGGATCGAGCCCCTTATTGGGCTCCTTGCTTGGCGGGGGGCCTGTTTCTCCTTCTCTCACTCCCCCTGCTTGTGTTCCCACTCTCGCTGTGTTTCTCTCTGTCAAATAAATAAATAAAATCTTAAAAAAAAATAGAGTGTACTGCTATGGACTCAATTGTCCCTTGTTAAATATGTTAAAGCCCTAACAGCCAATGTGACAGTATTTGGAGGTAGGGCCTTTGAGAAGTGATTGGATTAGATGAAGTCCTGTGAGTGGGGTCCCCATGATGGGGTTAGTATCATTTTAAGAATCTGAGGACACAGCAAGAAGGTAAATCTATGCAAACCAGAAAGAGGGCTCTCACCATGATCACCTGATCATCCCAGCACCCTTATCTTGGGGACTCTCAGCCTCCAGAACTGTGACGAATAATTTTTTATTATTTAAGCCACCTAGTCTATGGCATTTAATTGTGGTAGCCCAAGCAGACTGAAACAATTATGTTGTATTATGCAATTTTACTGTGTTACACCTAGCTTTTCAGTTGTTTCTTAAACTCTTTTCAGAATAAAGTAGAAAATCATTAACAGGTCCCCCAAATCCAGAGTGGTCAGGTCCCTGCATACCTCTCCAGCTTTATCTTCTAATATTCTTCCTGAAAACCTCTGCACATCAATCACACTGGTCTTCTTTCAGGTTCTTGAATGCACCATGCTCATCTCCTTCTATCTGTCACAGGACCTTTGCATAAGCTATTCCTAGTCTAAAAATGCTTTAGCATCCTTTTTCACATAATTATCCCCCTTCTCCTTCCTACTACACTCCATCATTTCCTTAGGGCTTAATTCAGATGTCAGACATTTTCTTGGTTTTTAAAATAAATTACAGTTTGTTCTTAAGCATTTATTTATCTGCTTATCTGACTACCATCTCTCCCACTAGATGTTACACTCCAAGAGGGCACAAACCCTTTCTGCTTTGATCTGGCAATTTATCCTCAGCACAGTAACTTGTAATCAATGAGTGTACCATAAATGTTTAGGGATTGGTATAAAAATAATACAGCCACTGCTCCATCCTCGTTAGGACTATCCTTAGTCAGGCACAGGGCATTCAAGGCCTCACATGAAGACTAGTGCTTTTTGTATTAACAGTTCTAAAAGGCTCTGGGACCAGTTCCAATGTGGAGGGTTTTCTTCATAGGAAGTAATGCTTGGACGCCAGCTGGTTGTGCTACAATTCAACTTAATTCTGATACTAACTACCCTATAGGCTGAAGGTTCTCTCCTTGTATTTGACTAATTTGCTAGGGTGGCTCACAGAACTCTGAGAAACATTTTCCTTAGTACATTACTGGTTTATTATGAAAGGATGTAAGTTAGGAACCAGCCAGATGGAAGAGATGTACAAGGCAAAAGCATGAGAAAAGGGTTCAGAGCTGCTGTGCCCTCTTTGAGGGTACTACTTTCCCCAGATCTCCATGTGCTCACCAACCTCAGGAAGCTCCCCAAACCTTGTCTTTTGGAGGTTTTATGGAAGCTTCATTACATAAGCACCATTGATTAAATCATTGGCCACTGGTGACTGAAATCAACCTTGAGTTGCTCTCCCCTCCCTAGAGGTTGGGGTGCCACCTGAAGTTCTAACATCCAGGAACATGCTTGGCTAAACTGGCAACCAGCTCCCAGCCTTAGATATTCTCCAAAAGTCTTTACGTACCTCTTTACGTAACAAAAGATGTATTTATGGCTCTCTTTGCTTAGGCAACTCCAAGGAGCTCTGTGCCAGAGACCGGGATGGAGACCAAATATATCTATTTCCTGTTGTACCTTACAGTATCACAGGTTCTTACCACTTGCTTTCCTCATAGCAAGCCCAAAGGATTCTTTTCTACATGGCTGCACTTAGTTCCTATTTTCATCCATATGCAGCCACCTTCTTTGCATATTTATTAGTTAACGAGTGTTTGTGAGCATCTAGAACAGGAAGCACACCGAGTTTAGCAGGGGATAGCAGTGAATACAGGCACTCTCTGCACTGAGCGTTGTTTCAGCATAGTGTGGGGAGGGCAAACCACTGCACCGAGCTCTGATTTAAGTAATATATTTAAGTAATTGATTTAAGTCAGTTTCCTATGAGAGGTATAAGATACCCTAAAAAGTATGGTTTTCTCCTTTGAGGCACAAGGGATCACTTCCTGAATGAAGTGACACTGAGCTAACACCTGAAGAATGAATAGGAATTACACAATGAAGAGTAGAGGGGAGGAAACCAATATTCTCAATGACCAAGAGCAAGAATAGAGGAAGGATGATGAGGCCTTTTGCATATTTGCAAAGAGGGGAACTAGCGCACAATTGTTTCTGCTTCTTCAACATTCACTTGTTCATTCATTCATTCATTCATTTACTTACTCACTCATACCCAACACTTAGAAAGTCCTTGCTCTGTGTTAAGTATTAACCTTGGTATGGAAATATTATGGGAAAAAAGATGAGTTCCATGTTCTTTGGGAGTTTATATACTGGTACATGAAAATCCTATCTGTGTCTAAGGACTTTCATCCAATATGCAGGAAATGTTTTTGAAAACACCATGTGCTCAGACCCATAGGTGGATCCCTGTCCAGTACTTCATTTTGGCCATTCTTGAAATGTAGTTGTTGTGTGGAGACTTCCTGGTCATAAGGGTAGCATATTTTGGAGGCAAGACTAAGTTTAGAGTTGGCTGGAAGTGTCTATGTGCTATGAGAAGCACAGAGAGAGCCAAGTACTTAACATAAAAAAAAAACAAAAACAACAGGCTAAACAAATACTTGTTGTTATCATCATGAGGCTGATGGGGAAAAGCAGTGAGAAAGAATGGGAATTTTGGAAAAGGCATTCTTCACATGTAACTGGCCTGGAGTAGGAGGCCCTGGATTTGAGAAAGACAGGGAGGATCCTTGAGGCTTACTATCGTCTCCCATAACTACTGAGACTGGTCATTTTATACCAAACTTTCAAACTACCCCTACACCGAAGGCAGAAAAATTCAAGGAATTTCTCTGTTTAGTATGAATGGAAAAAAATATAGGCCATTATGTATTTCCAGGAAGACAAAAATTCTCTTTGCATACTAGGCCTCCTTTTTTTATTTCCTGGTTTTCCATAATTTTTAATATCTGCCACATTAAGAACTACCTCATTTTCCCAGTCTCCTAGTTACCATTACCCATAAAGGAACTTGAGGAACTTGACCATAATCTCAAATAAATTTTATATTTTGGTTACTGCTCAAGAATTCAAGTTCAAGGCCTAAAAGCTAAACTCTTACATCATTTAATGAATTAAATGGTAAGGAGAGATCCTTAAAACCAATGGGACTATGTGAGTCCAAATTACCTACTGTGTTCTGTTGAAATGGAACTGGCTGCTGTTTTCTACTTGCCACTTGTGTGGTCTTCAGTAGGATTTTAGCTGGGGCTAACCCAACTCCAAATCTATGGATTATAAAGAATCAGTAGAGAAAATGACATACAGTGGAGAGCAGGTGGCTTCGAGAGGCAATATTAACTATGCATATATGAAATCACAACAAGTATAAATATTTAATTTCTAATGTTGGAAGAGAAAAAAGGGTTTCTTTGAAAGTGGACTTTAATGCATATGTAAATTAATTACAATTCATGACATTCCTCACACAAATCATTATTTCAGAAAATGGTGCAATCATTTCAAGTCAATATTGACATTTTGAATGTTACAATACTTTTAAAGATTTAGTGCGGTATATTTTCTCTTTCCCCTAAAGAGGGCTTTCTATCATGGGTAAGAACTCAAGATAAATGCCCCCCGCTAAAAAAAAGCTGCATGGTTTTCATCTGTCAAGCTTGTGTAAGCTGACTTCAGAGAGCATCCATGAGGGCTGTTGGAAGCAGTGGTTAGATGGGTGGCAGTTTGTACAACTGTCCCACTTGACTGCATCCTGGTACCTCATTACAATCTACATAAAGGTCATATCTTATTGGGTCTCCTGCTTCCGTTTTCATCCCTTGAAATCTATAATCTGCAAGTAGCTGGAGAAAAACATTTTTAACAATTATGAATTAGATTATGCCATTCTTCTACTTAAAATCGTCCAATGTCTTCCCTTGTTCTCAGAATAAATTCCAAACTGCTTATGTGGCATTCAACTGAAAACATTCTTCCCACAGCCCTTTGCAAACCTAGCTCTCTCTCATTCATGCACCTTTTCCCTCTCCCACCCCATCAATCAAGAGAAGTTATCCTCCCTAAACACACACACACACACACACACACACACACAGAGCACACACCACAACCACTGGTAGACTTCTTCATAATAGTTGCCTCGCTCTGAAATTTCAGCACCCCAGACATTAAGGCTATGTTGCAAAGCTGCTCTTCCTTTCCCCTGAGTTTAGCTGTCATATCTAGGTGCAGACTTCAAGAAGGAATCTGCTCTAACCATTACATTTCCTTAATGACTGACTCATGGAGTAACTGCCCTTTGTCTCCTGCCTGGATATGATTTTGTTTGGTTCATATATTATTACATGTTCTGAGCCACACAGCAAAAATCAGCTTCTATAAATTCCTTCCCCTCTGACCCAATTCTTAGGCTTGCCTCCTATTGGCTAATGTTTAAAAATCATTAAAAAAAGAAAAACACCAAAAAAAAAAACCCACGAAGAGAACACCCAGCTCCACACTTTGCACCTTTCTTTCCTCCTACCTTTTTGCAATCCAACTGTCTTAAGGAAACTTAGACCTTATCGCCCTAAAAACTCTTTCTCTTGCAGGGATGATAGAGAAGTCATTTATAAAAACGGGACTAGTCAAACATAGGACTGTCACTCTGGGGCCAGCTGTGATTTCCACTGAAAGTTCCTTGAAGACAGGGTATTAGTATAATGCTTCTAGAGGAAATAAATAACTTTATTCACTTTCAAGTGGTTTGCACAGCATCTGGCCCATAGTTGGTCTTCAAATATTGTGGTATAAACACGTCACGATCCACAACAGAAAGAGGTAAAGGGTTAACATTTTAAAATGGTATCTGAGTTATTTAAATTCTTTCCAATTCAGAAGAAAGAGGAAAAAAGAAAATTCTAACCAGATGTTACCTATTGTTTTGATCACTCAGAGAACATTCTCTCTCTCTGAGGGTATAGTATGAGCTTATCGTATACCTAGTTAATCCAATGATGACAAGTACATACACTCAGCAGAGAGTGACAGAGAATAAAAGTAAGTCATTTCTCTCTTTCTACGTTCTGGCTGCTGTTGTACCCCCATCACCAAACATAGTATCTGGCATATGATTGGCATCTAAGATACGTGAAATAAATGAATGCATGCACACAGCTGGCGGGTGATAGAGCCAGGACTCTAAGTCACATTTGCTTGACTACAAGCCTATGTTCCAGAGCTAAACTGTATTGACTTTCTTCATTCATCGGAGCAACCGTGATGCTGTTTCCTGGTGCTGCCCTTTGAGGTGTATGCTCTCCTGACTGCCATTACCTGGGTTTGTACTTTTCTCCCCACAAGCCTGTAGGTGCCTCAGGGCGGGGTCATTCCTTGTAGGACAATTTCTCAGAGCCAAGAAAACAAGAATCCCGCTCACTGGTGTGCATGATTTATTCTGTGTGCAATTAAGAAATTCATCTTATAGATAAGAACCCTTACTTATGGGGAGGCTCACAGTTATTCCCAAGGACACATAATTAGTGGCAGACTTAGTTTCAGACCATAACTGACTTGGCCGCTTTATATTCTTTCATGAACAAGGAGGGCTACTAATAAACCCTCTGTCTCCAGGCTTCCAGTCCATAGTCTCTCTGACAGTGACCACAGCGACCACCACCTTCAACCTTTTTGGTCCTTCAGCCCAGTCTTCCCCCATAACCTAGACGAAGCCAGAGCAGAGGACAGGGAAAGTGAACAGTCTCGCGATCATGAAAGTGTTCAGTTCTTCTTTCCTCAGCTTTTACTGAGCCCTGTCATGGTATTTGCTACCTGAGGACACACAGTGTTTACTTAATAATAAAGCACCAAGTAATCTGACAACTCCCCTAAGCCAAAACAAAAGTGAGTCATCTCAAGCACGGAGGGACCTGCGTCACTTTGCAGCCTACCTAGGCTTTTCACAGGTGTTCTCTCCAACTGTGAGCATGAGAATGCCTCCTCACCCCCCTGCCTCCTCTTGAAAACCTATCATCTGGCCCACCTGCACTTTTGGTATTTAGGCTCTGGCAAAGAAACCATTATGAAATTGACAGAAGTGCCAGAAAGTCGGATGACTTCACTGCAGGAGAACTCACTGAGGAGGTGGCAGGCAGAGGCGGGAGAAAGAGGAGGAAGAATATACATGAAGAGAAATTTGCCTTTGGGCTTCCTACCTCTTTCTGCATGGTGTTGAGAAGATTTTTACAGGCCTTTCAGAGCAAACGTGTTTGCTCCCTAACAAACCACCCAAAGTTTCTTTCCACCGAGCACAGCAAGACGTTGGCCTTTTAACCGAAGTTGGTAATGCTGCATAATGAAGAAGTTGCAAATGACACCAATAGCACATACCCCGTACTGAGTGGGGGATGAGGTACTAACATGACGTTAAGCCTCTGTAGGCACTGTTTTATTCCATCCTTATAACTCCTTCCCTTGTCACTCCCACTAAAACCCTTTAAGGACTCTGCATTGCCTTTAGGATAAAGTCCAAATGTCTTAACAGAGTTTATGAGACCCTCTAAGTTGCCATCGACATTTGCGTCTCTGCATGAACAGACACTTCTCCATAGAAGACATACAAGTGGCTAACAGACATATGAAAAGATGTTCGTCATCACTAGCTATCAGGGAAATTCAAATCAAAACCACACTGAGATACTACCTTACACCAGTCAGAATAGACAAAATGAACAGGACAGGAAACATAAAGTGTGGGAGAGGATGTAGAGAAAGGGGAACCCTCTTACACTGTTGGTGGGAATGCAAGTTGGTACCCCCACTCTGAAAAACAGTATGTTTGTTCCTCAAAAATTGAAAATAGAGGTACCCTATAACCAGCAATTGCACGACTGGGTATTTATCCCAAAGATACAGATGTAGTGAAAAGAAGGGCCATATGTACCCCAATGTTGTTGTACCCCAATTGTAACCATTGCAGGAATGGTTACAATTGCCAAACTGTAGAAAGAGCCAAGGTGCCCTTCAACAGACAAATGGATAAAGAAGATATGGTCCATATAAACAAAATGGAATATTACGCCTCCATCAGAAAAGATGAATACCCAACATTTGTGGCAACATAGACTGGATTGGAGGAGATTACACTGAGTGAAATAAGCCAAGCAGAGAAAGTCAAATATCATATGGTTTCACTTACTTGTGGAGCATGAGGAGTAACGTGGAGGACTTAGGAGAAGGAACAGAAATGTGAAGCATGGAAAATCAGGGAGGGAGATGAAACATGAGAGACTTTGGATTCAGAAACAAACTGAGGGTCTTGGAAGGGAGGAGTTGGGGGATGGGTGAGCTTGGTGGTGGGTACTGAGGGCACGTATTGCATGGAACACTAGATGTGGGGCATAAACAATGAATCATGGAACACTAAAAAAATAAAATTATGTAATCCAAAAAAAAGTTACTAGAAAAAAATATTTGCATCTCTGAACCTCATTTTACCCACTCTGCACCTCTCGTGAATGATTTGGCTTCACCTGTACTCAAACACTTCTGGTTCTTCTCATGTTTTGTGCTCTCTCTTGCCTATGGGCTTTTAAATACAGTCCCTTGTGAACATATTTCTTCTACTCTTCACCTGGATAACTTGAACTTTCCCTCAAATTTTTATATCTTTCTCTCAGGGAGACCTGTCTCCAATTCCACCTAAACTAGATTGGGTTCTCAGTTGTTTGTGTCCATGATTCATTTTATTTCCTCGTTTGTAATTCAATACCTGTAGTGACTAGTTTGATATGAACCTTTGCCTGTAGACTTAACCTTTGTGAAGGCTGGCTGGCGCCGAACCTTTTTATCACAGTTGCTTCCCTCACATTGAATCAACTACCTGTTGCATGAGTAGACCCTGAATAAATGAATGGAAATCAATTATGTGCAAGATGTCTATTTGAGCATCTGCCCAAAGACATACACTCAGCAAATGGGAAGCTAACCTGTGAACCCAAGACTGGTTCCCAAACCCAAATTCGTTCTTATTCTGTAACATTGCCTTCTTGAAATTTCCTCCAACTCTAACAGGAAAAATAAAGAAAATTACTAAAGAATATTCATCTTACAGAAAAATTGAGTATAGAAAACTACTGGGATTCAAGGAGGTCTCCCATCGGTTTCAGAGCTACCTGAGAGATGCTGGGTGAGTCTGAGTCTTTCTGCACCTTGGGCACAATGGTGTGCTCTCCCCCAAATACTGCTTTGATCTCTCGGCTATAGGTGGTAGTGGATAACAAGGAACCCACAGCTACAACTTCTAGTTCTTCCCACACATCTACATGAAAATAGAGAAAGTGAGGGGCACCTGGGTGGCTCAGTTGGTTAAGTGACTGCCTTCGGCTCAGGTCATGATCCCGGAAACCTGGGATCAAGTCCCACATCGGGCTCCCTGCTCGGTGGGAAGCCTGCTTCTCCCTGTCTCACTCCCCCTGCTTGTGTTCCTTCTCTGGCTGTGTTTCTCTCTGTCAAATAAATAAAGTCTTTTTAAAAAAAAAGTTAAAAAAAAAAAAGAAAATAGAGAAAGTGAGTTTCTCACATTCTAAGAGAGGTTGCCCAGGCAACAAAGACAGAGTCAGAGCAAAAGACCACCCAGTTGAGACCCGATGCAGCATCCACACATTCTCCCATACTGATGCCCATACCAGGCCCACTTCACACATCTTTTCAAGGAAGGATCACTGAAAGATTCACCTGGCCCAACTGGACAGCTTGTAAAGAGGTCCCCATGGGCAGCCAACCAGTCTCTCCCGATTCTTGCTATGTGGTCACGTGAAAAGCCCTGTGTTTAATTTATAGATTACACCAGAATAGCAGCTCTAAGGCCAAAAATGGCTTGGTAGTCCCAATTTTGTGGCTTGTAATAAGATGAAAAATGACCGTTGACTTAAATATTAATTTTCAAAATTAAATTACTCTACTTTGTATATAATGGCCATCGATGACACAGCTCTACCATTTAATGGCTGGTTAATAACAGTGTTAATCAAGAATTTGCTCACCTATAAAATGGACTTACAATAATATGAATATTATTACCAAAGGTTTTGTGTGTGTGTGGGAAGAGCCAGTGAGAAAATGCATGCAAAGTGCTTAACACAACATGTGGCACATAATCAGCTCTTCATAAATGAAAGTTATAGTAATCATTAGGATTTACTTGAGTTCCTGAAAAGGTAGCTGGACAGAGACTTGAGCAGACTATGCCATTGAGTCTATCTGCTGGTTTAAGTTTAGTGCAAAAGCCAGTTGGCACCATGACTATCCCCATAATAACCAGGAACATGGGCTATAAATCCCTCATGGCACGGGCTGTCCCCACTGTGCCCTGTAAAGACTTCACCAAGCCTAATACAGTGAGAGGCACACAGTGTGTGCTCCAGAAACGCTCGTTGAAGCTGTCAATGACGGGACGTGCAGGCAGTTCAAAGCACCGTAGGCCCTGGATCTTTAAAGGAGATTGTACCCTCCTAGGAGTCATTAAACAAGTTCTTCAGGGAGGGCAGTAACAACACGCCACCTGATTGCTTTGTTCAGAAGTACTTTCCGACTGAGTTACCCCAGAAGAGATGCTGTTTTTTTGCTACATGACTGCGGGACTTCCAGTCTCTACCAGGAAATGGCTTTTCAGGATGGCTTGCTGATGCTTTTGTGTATAGAGGGGAGAGAGCCACAGGGCAGGATGAAACATCTACCAATGTGCTCCCAGTCTCTGGCTCACTGTTGTGCCCTATTATGCTCTGCTCTGTGTGTGTGTGTGTTGGGGGAGTGGATACATCAGCAGTGCCCACTTATGTCTAAAAATCAGGTCCAAATCTCATTTAATTCTATTAGAAAACAATTCTAATGGTATAACTTAGATTCTCTGAAAGTATTTTATCCTTTAAACACCAAAACCTCTTTGGAGAAAACTAAAATGGAAAAGGTATAAATGAGCACTTCTCTAAATTAAGTAGCTTCTGGCTGAGCAGACCAAGTTAGCCTTTTCTAGGGTGCAGCATACAATACAGGGGCTCTGGTCTTTGATCTTGAGTAAAAAATTCCAGAACAAATAACGTCTAAATGCTAATTCTGCACATCTAATGCTTGTGACTCATTAATATTTGTGAGTCACCTAGTTTTTGCTATTTTGAAAGACAAACCACACAAAGTAGTAATTAATAAGAGATATCATGTCTTATTAACGTTCATATAGTAATTACCAAAATCACAAATCCACCTGCTAAGTAATCAGCAAACAAGACAAGCGACTGAGCTCAGTTAAACAGATTATCCAATGCCTATGGGAGTATCATCTAATAGCCCCGTCCTAAGGCAGGAATAAAAACAGCTTCTCCTTTGGCTTCGTGCTCTCATCTCCCACATGAGCAAGACAGAGCAAAAGAAACACCGGCACCTCGCCCTCTCTGGGGAGAATGTCCTCTTAGGCGAATGTCAATGTTACTCACGCAGCTTGTTCTTACAGACTTTGTACTGACACTTACAATTTGGTTTCTTAAAGAGGCATAAGAGAAAAGACCCAAAGGACAGTACCTAAAGTTAAACACAAGTCCTCTAGCTTCTGTTGTTAAAATGCCTATCTGGGAGGCTTCTTGGCTGCCTGCACAGAAAACATCCATCTTCCTGCAAAATTCCATCATGTTATCCCTATTTCTCCTCCAGCATTCATCCGCTGTACACATTGCACGTCTCCTTTCCTCGATCAGCATCCAAAGAACAGTGGCCATGTCTTACTGACCTTTTAATGTAACACCACTACTGCTCTTAATTGTAATTAAGATACCTGCTGTTTCTTTTGATTACAAATGGGCCAGTCATTTGGGTGAGAGCTTTATTTTCTTCAATTTATTTTGTTATTTGATATTCACAATGGATCATGGAGGCAGATGCCCCCTCATCATACATATGAGGCAGCTGAGGCTTGGAGAGATGGAGTGACAGAGCTGGGATTCATTTCCAGGTTGGAGACATACCAAGGCCTGTGTTCTGAAAAACTATACTAAACTCGACGTATCCTGTACAGTGCCTAGCTCAGGACCAAGTACGCGGCAGGTGCTGATCAACACCAGTGAAATAAGTGAGTATCTTAACATCAAATCACTCTTCCTTCTGTTTGTCTTTGCAGTTTCTGCTTTCCTGTGCATTTTCCCCAGGTGTGCATGACGGTAGAGGTTATCACTACTACTGGATATCCAAAAATGTCAAGAAAAGCTCACCTTACCTTTTTTACATCAGAAAATAAACACCTCTCCAGGACTCTACCTCCCAGGTCAGCATCTGCCAGGATGATAGTCACAATTGGGCACATTCGATGGCTTTTCATTTGTATTGGTGCTACTCACATGTTGGACCGCAAGCTAGATGGTAAGGAGGCAGCCCAGTGTTCCCAATACCTCCTCCCTGCTGTCTTCAACATCCTGGCTCTACAGTCACATGGAGGGGCGTTCAGGGCCTGGTGGTCACTGACTTCACAATAGTCAGTGTTTCCCATTGGTGGTGATAGTGGTGATAGTGGGCTTTTGATGCCTTCACCCTCCCAGCACACGGCGTTCTTCTCTCCATCTGGGAACTGCTTCTCCTATGCGGTCCATGGGCTTGGAGGAAGCACAGCCCACTCAGCTCCAGAGTAGAAGCCTGACTGCTTTAAGCCAATCAGCACTTCCCACTGGCCTTTTCACAGTGATTGATTCAAACCAGAAGACAGGGTGCAGGCCAATGATAGACAAGGGGATGTCTGCTGGGGCTTCTGGGAACAATGCTTTCTGGCTCAGCAAGCTTTAAGGAAAACAATTCTCTCTCTCCTCGCTGGACATTTACACAGCATAAGAAGGATCAAGAAGGTGTGAGAAATCATCCTGGATCTCCAAAGAAATCCAACCATAGGATTAAGCGAGATACCACAGAAGATCAAAAAGAAAAACAAGCAAAAAAAATTGTTTTTGATGATATAACTCAGCCACTTACAACTTATTCCAAAGCTTGGACTATTTCTGGGTTTTTCAGCTCTGGGAGGGTCTACATTGCCTTTTTTTTTTTTAATTAAGCCAGTTTTGAGCCAGATTTTCTTTGACTTGAAACCAAAAGACTTGTAACATTCATTGGTGACAACTTTGTTTCAGGCTTGCCATCAAATTCCTCACTTTTTTTTTTTTCTACAACATCAAGTCTGACAATGGTCTGAAGGACCAAAGGGGAACCACAGTTTATCATAAAGTGTAAGCAGGCAAATTTTACCCGTCAAAGCTGGAGTAGAATTGGCCTGTGCGATTTAGGGCCATGATCTCAGAGAGTGCTCTCAGGTGTGTCTGACACCAGTGAACTGCATTCCAGTCAATTATTTGTATGGTAGTCATAAAGCCTAATTATGAAGACACAATGAGATCACTGTACAGCTGAACCACGAGGTAACGGCTACACTAACAAGCCCATCAGCTTGCCCCAGCGTGGTTCCCCGCACCTCACTTCCTGGGTTCCCTGTATACTACAGATTGTCAAGTGAATTCAGGAATATCAGCTACTTGGAAGAATGTTCTTCTCAGGGACTGCTTTGGTGACAGTGCAGGGTCAGCACAAGTAAGGGCATTACAGATTTTAATGCAAAAAAAATATGCAGCCAAGTGGAGTCACAGATGCCTCAGGTGGATGTGAGATCCTGGATCCCAGCTTATGGGAAGAGTAGGAAAATGGGATATGGTAACCTCTTGTCATTAGGCCAGCTTCATGGGTAAGTAACTCGTGCAGTCACAGAGCCCTGTGCTCAGAAGGACCCCTTGTTTCTCTCCACAATCTGCTGACGCCATCTTGAAATTCCTAATACTTTGCAAAGAGGGACCCTGCATTTCATTTTGACTTTAGTCCACAAATTAAGTAGACCGTCCTGCTTGTTAGAGATCTTCAGTTCCCTCTTTGCTAACATCACACGAGAACAAAAAGGGGAAATTTTACCGAAGACCTGCCTTAGATCTGCAATACATCTCCTGTCTTATTTGACTATCTGCTCCTCCTTGATAGCCTTCTTTGTGTTGAACAAATATTTGAGTGGACTTACTATATTTCCACTATTCTGTGGATTTACTATATTTTTTTTGTGTTATTTTCTTAGTGGCTACTCTAGCGATTGCAATATGCATCTTAATTTATGACAGCCCTCCTCAGATAAATATTAATTTAAAAATTTAGAAACTTTGCTCTAATATAATGCCATTTTTCTTCCTTTTGTGCTATTATTGTCATATATATTGAAGCTACATGTTGTAAATGCAACAATACAGTATTAACATTATTCTTTCATGAAACCTTACGTCTTTTAAAGAATTTGGGGAAAGATGAGAAAAGATATATTAATGGAATCTTTTATACTAACCTATGTATTTATTATTTGCACTGCTCTGCATTTCTTCCTGTGGATTTATATTGCTTTCTGGTTGTCTTTTCCTTGAAGGACTTCCTTCCTTCAGTATATCTTGATACAGAATTCTTGTTTGACAGATATTTTTCTTTCTGCATTCTGAATATGTCATTCTGCTGCCTGCTGGCCTCCATGGTTTTAGATGAGAAGCCAGTTGTTCATTGTATCGAGGTTTGCCTATAGATGGGTTTTTTTTCTTGCTGCTTTCAAGATTTTCTCTTAGGCTTAGGCTTTCAACAATTTGACTATTACGTATCAAGGTATGGATCTATTTATATTTATCATGCTTTGGTTTCTTTGAACTTCTTAGATGTATAGATTAATGCTTTTAAAAAATCAAGTTTGGGAAGTTTGGGGCTCTTAGTTTTTTCTATCCCTTTCTACTCTGTCCATGTGGGACTCCCATTACATGGAGGTTGCTATGTTTAATCTTATCCCACAGGTTTCAGCAGTTCTGTTCATTTTTGCCTTTATTCTTCGGACTGGGTAATTTCTACCAATTTATAGTTCACTGCTTCTTTCTTCTGCACTCTCAGACCTGCCGATGAGCTCCTTTACTGAATTTTTTTACAGTTGTTGCATCTTTCAGCTATAGAATTTCCACTCAGTACTTTTAATAATTTTATGTCCTTATTAAGAATCTCTACTTGTTGATCTATTGTCACACTTTTCTTTAATTACTTTGAATGCAGTTTCCTTTAGCACTCTGAACCTATTTGTAATAGTTGCTTTGAAGCCTTCCTTTGTCTGCTAATAGCTGGTAACACAGACACGGTTTCTATTCCCTGCCCCCCTCCCCCTTTTTAACCTGAGTATGGGTCACACTTTCTTGTTTGTGGCCTGTCTCTCGTTTTCTTAAAAACAGAACATTCTAGTTAATATACTGCAGCTACTCTGATTCTGTTATTTTTTCCCTTGGAGGTTGTTGTCACTGGTGTTTTGTTTAATAACTTGCCTGGGCTATATCTATGAAAGTTGTGCCCCTGGTAGTCACTAATGCCTCTGCTAAATTGTTGTTTTAAATATATATCCTTCATTTTTAACCCTGGATTGGTAGAGGTCATTCCTGTGTCTGTAGAGCTTAGTCTTCAACTAATGATCGCATATCAACTGTGTTCTAACACCTCAAACCAGTAAGGCCCCTAGCCATTGTTGTGGATATGTTTGTGGGTAGGGGAGCACATTTCAAATTCATGCTGTTTTTAAGCCTTGTAGATTTAATTTCTTCCATGCCCTTTGAGTGTCTTATATTCATGCACTCAGACCCAGGATTAGCCAGGGCTCTGTGAAATGCTTGTGCTCTTCTCAGTCCCCACTGGATAGGTAAATAACCTCAGCCAGGAATATGCTATCTTTGACTGCAAATGTGACCTGTGACTGGGGGCGCCCGTGATTCTCCCTACCCACTGACCTCCAACATGATCATTTCTACTGACAGCTTTGTTAAGTGTTTGCATTGCTCACCTGTCCAAAGTGGGTGACTTTCCTCAGCACTGGCAGCGAGGCTGCTGATCATCACGGCTGTCCCTACCTTGGCAGAACCAATAAACTGGGATGAGGTGGATGGAGAAATCCCAGGCTAGAACTTTACAGACCCCCTCTCTTGCTACATGAAACTCAGTGGTTTTTAAAGCATAAACACTTCTCAGGTTGTTTTGTGCCTTTGGTTGATTTGCAAAGGTTGTATTTGTCAGTTTTTCCAGCACTGTGGTCACATCTGGGGGAGAGAATTTGCCCAGTCTTTCTTTTCCTTCCTTCCTTCCTTCCTTCCTCCCTCCTTCCCTCTTTTTTCTTCCTTCCTTCTTTCCTTCTTTCCTTCTTTTCTCCCTTCCTTCCTTCCTTCCTTCCTTCCTTCCTTCCTTCCTTCCTTCCTTCCTTCCCTCCTTCTCTTTCTTTCTTCCTTCCTTCCCTTTCCTTCCTTCCTTCCTCTCTCTCTCTCTCTCTCTCTCTCTCTCTCTCTCTCTCTCTTTCTTTCTTTCTTTCTCTTTCTTCTTTCTTTCTTTTCTCTTTCTCCCGATCTTTCAATCTTTTCACAGAACCACAGCTAAAATTTCCACTTTGTCTTGGGTTTTTACTTTTTCTATTTGTGCCTTGAGTCCACAAGTTATGTAGCCCACCCTATTTGTTACAGATCTTCCTTTTCTTTATTCTTTCATGGAGCACCTTTTATACACATAAGGCCAACATATGCTAATAGCTCAAGATCAATAAAATTATTCTTACACACAAGATAATTTCAGCAACAAGGTGTATGCTGATATTGCTACAAACCACATAAACTAACTTGGTAAGTTGAAAGCCTTTCAGTGAACTCTCTAAACACCCATTGCTGCTTATTCTGTCATGTGGCCCTTCTTCTCAGGAAAGAATGGTAAAAATCTGATGCTGCCCTCCTGGCTGTCACTTAGCACTCCACAACTGTAACAGATAACACTAATCACTAATTTCTTTCCCACCCAGACAGGGTCCCAGAACCTTCCTCAGACAGAACTCCAGGTGGCCATCATGCGGTTCAGGAGATGAGACCTCTTAGACAAACATTCTTCAAGTCCCCGAAGCTGAAGCTTGTAATAATTCTTCCTACTACCTGCTCCGCTTCTACCCTCCACTCAAGAATTTGGGGTTTGGTTTCCTGAGAAACATGTCTTTTTTAGTCTGGGCTTCAGGCTCAGCTCTGGTTTATTTTTTTTCTTCTGAATCTGCATACTTACCCCCTTCAGTGATTTCCTCCATTCTCATGATTTTAAACCCCATCCATTTACTGACCTCTCTCAAATCTGTACTTTTAGACTGAATATCTTACTCAGACTCCAACTCCCCATGTATCTTCTTGGAAGTTGTTTTTTTTTCTTTTTAAGATCTTATTTATTTATTTGACAGAGAGAGAGAGAGAGAGAGAGATCTCAAGTAGGCAGAGGGGCAGGCAGAGGGAGAGGAGGAAGCACCCAGGACCCTGAGATCATGAGCCTCAGGCAGAGATTTTAACCCACTGAGCCACCCAGGAGCCCTTCTTGGAAGTTTTAAGGGCATCCCAAGTGACCATGCCCCAAAACGAACCCCTGATTTCCCACCTGGAATCTCTTCCATCCTTGCAAGGTTTCTCCATCTTGGTTGATGTTAAATTCATTCTCTCAGATGTTCCGACAAAAATTTAAAGTCATCCTCAATCTTCTTATTCTCATACTACCCGGAAATCCTGTTGGCTGTACCTTCGAAGTAAATCAGAACCCCTATGCCCTCTTACACTGTCACTGCTACCATTCTGGTCTAAGCCATACCATCTCTCATGGTATTATTATAACTGATTTCATTACTTCTAACTTTGCTTTTTTATATTCTATATTCAACATAATATCCAGAGTGTTCCCTGATTCCTGATATTCTATGCTCAACATAGTGAACAGAAGGATCCTCTTCAAAAGTAAGGCTGATTGTGTCACTCCCCTGCTCAAAACATTGCAGTAGCTTCCCATCTCAGGAAGCCTTTGGCTTTTCTATGACTTACATTACACAGTGTGTCCTGCCATCCCCTTAATTTACCCATCTCATCTTTCACTTATACTGCCTCTTACTCCTTTCCAGGCATGCTGGTCTCTTGATGCTTCTTGAAAATGCTAATTTAGGTTTCTAGATACTTTGCATTTGCAGATTCCTCTTCCTGAAATACTCTTACCTCAGATAGGTGGCTAATTCTCTCACCCCCTTTAAGATTTTGCTCAAACAACACCTTTTCAGTAAAGCCCACCTTGAGCTCCCTATTTCAAATCGTACATCCATCCTCTCCATCTGCCTCTCCCTCAACCGCTATTCCTTCTGGGCTCTTCTTTTAATTCTCCTTCTCTCACTCATTTCTGTATTCACCTTTTCCACCCAGAAAATATCACCACCTGCCGTATGATAGAATTTACTTATGTTTGCTTTATTATCTATCTTTCCCCTCTCTGGAATGTTAAAACTCAAAACGGGCAGAGGTTTTTGGTTTTTTCACTGACACTTCATAGTTTCTAGCGAAGTGCGTGGTGCCTAATAGGTATTCAAAAAACATTAGTTGGCTGAATGAATCAGTGGCGGATCTATGGTTCTGATATAAGTAGGTGTTTTTGAAGACAGAGACTAAATGTGAGAACAATTTCCAAAGAAACTTCAGGGGTACAGTTCAAAGAAATGTCAAGAAAATCTTCTTGAAAAAGAGGAGTAGGTGGTTAAAAAAGTTGAACGGGGATATTGTATCTTTATCTTGACAAGTCCTGGGGGCACATTAGCATATTAAAGGTTCTGAGAAGTCCTTGAGGCAGGAAATTGACTGAACTTTATTTTTCTCTGGCTTTTTTCAGAATCATTTTTTAAAATTCTTTGATTTTCTGTAGACTGAAAATTATATGCTTAGGTGAAGGGGTTTTTCCCTCCCTAAATATTCCTTCTGCTCCATTCTATTTCTTCTTTTTCTAGTATCCCCATTATGCATATGTTACATTTTTTTTGTAGTTGTCTGAGGGTGTTCTTTTCCGTTGTTTTTTTTTTTCCTTTTCAGTCCTGCTTTCTCTGCTTTTCAATTTCTAAGGATTCTACTGATCCATCCATTAGCGCCAAGATCTTTCCTCAGCTGTGTCCTATCTACTAATAAACCCATCAAAGGCATTCTTCATTTATGTCATGATGTTTTTTCTGTCTAGCATTTCTTTGTGGTTCTCTCATAGGATTTCTAACTCTGCTGACACTGCCCATCTGTTCGTGCATGTTGTCTACTTTATCCATCAGAGCCCTGAGTATTTTAATGGTCATTGTTTTAAATTTCCAGTCTGATAATTCCAATATTCTTGCCAATCTTGCTCTGTCTCCTTAAATTGTGTGCGGTTTTTTGTTTTGTTTTGCTGCCTTTTAGTATGCCTTGTAATTTTTTCTTGGTAGCTGGGCACGATGTACTACATAAAAGGAACTGTGAAAAATAAGCCTTTAGTAATGTTACAGAAAGATCTGAGGTGAAGGGAAGTGTTCTGCAGTCCTATGATTAGGTCTTCATATTTTAGTGAGCCTATGCCTCTGGCCTGTGAACTTCACAGGTGTTTTTCAGTTGTTTCCTGCCTGCTCTGTGGAACAGGATGGCTAGAGTGGGCTGGAGTTGAGTATTTCCCTCCCTCCATGTGGAAGGCTAGAGCTGACTGGAACTGGGTATTTCCCTTTCCCCAGATCAATTAGGCTCTGATAAAACCCCAGTAGGCTGGGCTCTGGTTATCTACTTAAGTAGGCAGGTCTCGCTGAGAACTGAGTGCTCTGGCATATTTCAAAATGGCTCCTTCCCCCTCCCTTGCTGAAGAACAAGGGGATTTTTCTCTGATATATATTAGGAGAACCTAGTTGACCTCTTAGAGGTAGATTGCATAAATTGCACCTCTTCCCCTTCATGACTGGGTCCCGTTGGGCATTTTAACTCTCAGAGCTATCCACACTGAGCCTCTAGAACTTAGTCGATTATAGTTCAGGTTTTCCTACCCTGGCACTGGTTTTCCAAACTGCTTCCATTCCTGAGTCTCTGCTCCGGTAAGCTAATACTCCCCATAGTCACCTGTCTGTCCAATCCTGGGGGCAACAGTCTATCCTGTATCCTTCCCTCTTTTATAGACCCAGGAAGAGTTGTTGACTTTTCAGTCTGTTTAGCTTTTCACTTTTTGTTAAGATGGAATGGTAACTTCCAAGCTCCTCATATTTGGAACTAGAAACAGGAATTTTTTTTTTTTAACGCAACCTGAAACTTGAAAAAAGGTTTATATACAGTGCATAGGTAAAATGAGTAGGAGTTGTAAGCATGGGCTCTGGAGACAGACCACCTGGGCTTATATCTTGGCTCTGCCATTTATAAATTATTTCATGTCTCTAAGCCTGAGCTCTTTTATCTGTAAAATGGGGATGGTAGCAATATCATAGTTCAGGGTAAGGATTAAATAAAATAGGATACGTAAATAGTGTCTGGTACATAATAAGAACCTGCATATTTTAATGAAACAATTATTTGAATGCTTATGATCTTTCAGGCATAATCCTAGATGTCAGAGATGCAGAAGTAGAAATTGGACTCTGGCCTCATAGAGCTGATGTTCTATAGGCAGGAAAGAAACTAGAAACATGTAAACTAATGAACGTTTTCTTACATTAAGAGTGGTATGAAGGAAACAAATCAGAGTTAGGTGATAGAGAGGAATAAAGGAGGGCTTTAGTTTGGGTAGTCCAAAAAGACTTTACAGAAGGGAAATTCTATTGAGTTTGGAGTCAGCCAAGCAAAAATATTTCTGGAAAAAAACAGGGGTACACCAAGAAGACAGGTGTAAAGACAGAAGCAAGTCTGGCTTGATCATGATTGGAAGAAAAGTTGATGTGGCTGGTCATGGAGAGTATGGGAGAGAAATAGCATCTGTATTGCTTTAAATAATACCAACACTTCTGGAACTTTATTATTATTATTACTGAGGGGGAGAGGAAAGTGGTTTTAGAGATAATCTAGCAGTGATCCACTGGTCTGGAGAAGAAGGGAGATGCAATTACCAGAGTCCTGGGATTCAGGGGGAAGTGACCAACCTGTCTTGATTAGGTTTTCCAGGCTGGGGTGGTAATTACTGCTCTTCACTACCCCTCCCCCCCATGCCCTAAACACAAAGGGCAGTGGGATTAAGATACATGAATGACCAACTGAGGGGATAAAGAGCTATGAATTAGAAACTCAGAAGAAAAGATCCATACTTGAATCTTACTAATAATGTGATTCCTTGCTCCCAAATGCCTTCATTCTTGCTGAAGCCCATACTCATTTCTCTCAGTTGACATGTTAGTCTAAACATTCTCTTTTGTGTACTCTTTCTCCACCTCCCTCTTTTTGGAGGGCAGAGACAAATCCCTTGGGTATAACTAAGCATCCAGAAAAATGCTCAGCAAACACTGCATGCTATTACTTTAGCTTGTAAAAACTCAATTATTTACCCTACCATAATTAAGTCCTTTTCCAGACTTAAAACTCTCCCCACATGCTGAGTGAATATAAATTTTCATTGGTGTTCATTTGACCTTGCCAAACTAGCCTGAAAATTGCACGTCCCCTTTTGCCAAGAATAATTTTTTTAGTGCGCCTCTCAATAACTATAGTTGAAAGGAGAAAGTGATATCTCTGTAACTCAAACCAGAACCTTCTGCAATAATACATTGGCAAGTGACAATGTGATGAAATTGTTTTATGCGTGCCATGTTTTTGTTCCCTAGCTTAATGTTTCTGAATGCAGAACCAACCTGTTTATTATTCTTCCGCTACACAATGGAAAAGGGAGGTAAGAGGATTGCTGACCTCTCTGTAGCTTAGAGAAAATTTCTTAATAAGAATACTTTCTCTTAATGGCAACTCTGGAAATGTCCAGAAATCCTACCCACTCTCAGTAATCTCTCTTTTCTAAATGGAAAGCATTTCCTTGACTAATCTAAGCCCAGTCAAGGGTACCCTATGGCATCAATCCAAACATTTAGTGATTGTTCACCTACAGGGATTTATTCAGATGCTATCTTCCTTTTTTCTCAAATTCTTGGCTTTTGACGCATTTCATTATTCTTAGCAACTCTGGCAGAGGGTAAGCAAGAGATGTGGGGGAGAACATTCAGGGCATCTTTAGCTCTTCATTAGCAGGTATTGGAAAAGCAAATGTAGGTGAGTGGTAGAAAGGACCAAAATTCTAAGGTTTGAGAAGTCTCTATAATAGATTTTCATTAATCCCACCTTAGATTGTTCTTTCACGAATAACCGAGAATTGACTCTAAATGAGAATCATGTCTCAAATATCTTAATGACAGTAGTTATTTCCTCCGATCTTCAATGGAGACTAGAAGAGAAGTGTGTGAAGGCGCAGTGGGCACACGTCTGTGCATGTGCTTGTGTGTAAGCGTGCACATACCTGTGTGAATTTTGCCTGTCTGTAGTGCAGGTGTGAATGGATTCATCTAAATTCTTTTCCCCAACCTGCAGCAACTCATCCAGGTCTGGCCATTAGCAACAATGTGGTTTACTTCCCAGCACCCGTCCCTAGGTATCAGGGGAATTCCAAGGTCTTTGGTCCTTCCTTGGTGTGTACTCAGTTTGTGCTCATTTGTTTCTACTGGAACTGTGATTCTCGAATCAAAGCCTTTCATCTTCTAGAACTTATCAAGTTATCAGCCTGCCCCTCCGTTTTCTGTCTTGGTTTGAAGGGATCAATTGAATTACCCAAGATATCAAATCTCTGGACAACAGCTGCCATGAAGAACCCAAAGGGTCTAGTGGGTCCAGGTGGCTAAGTCCTTTCCCTGTTGCTAAGAGCTTCTTTGTGTAAATCACATTTGGGATTGCGATAAGAAGGTTGCAGAGCAATGAGAAAACGTAAACTAATCACCTAGTGCTTGTCAAGAATACTGCATGCTGCAGCATCACAAGAGAACCTTGAGAAGGAGGGCAGGTAGAGAAAGCTACATCCAAGAGAGATATTACAGCTGTGGAGGTCGGAGGGAGGCCTTGAGGATTGGAAGGAGAGCCCTGAAAACAGTGTTTCTTTATCTGTAACAGCATTAAGCATGCTAAAATGGCCACGTGGGAATTATATCGTATGCTGTCTTAATTAAAGCGAATTGTATTCTACCTTGGAATTGTAAGTAATTCTGTTTGTACTTTGAAAAATTCTGACTTAAAAAAAATCCTTTGCTTCAGCAGCTGAGATTTCAAGTAAAAGGCATTGGGATAATAATCCCATGTGTTTCCAACTAGATGAATTGTTTGCTTGTAAAGTTATTTCCTAAGTTTTTTTTTCAATTAACATATTAGATCCTTGAGGAGTACTTTGGATAAATGCCCAAGTTGCTGCTTGTTTAAGTGGAATAGCACAAAGTCTGTGCTCTGGGAACCCAGTCCTCTGATTACTGAGCAAGGCAAACCACACCTTAATTATTTCTTTTAAAAATCAAAAGGCTTTTTATGATTATTTGAGAAGGTTATTGTTGTTTTTCATTCTCTGGAAGATTAGCATTTTGGTTATGGCACCTAATTTTTGAGGAAAAATAAAAGGAAAAAACCCTACCGTCAGCCACCCTTGTCATGCTATTAATTACTATTTTATTTTGTTTTGAAATTTCTCCTTCAGGCAGATTTCTAAACATCCAGATAGGAGCAAAACGAAACACGTACACTATGAGCACGTGACTTATTGTGACAAACAGAACGTTTGAGGACTTCTAGGAGGTAATCTTTCCCAAGTGAGGGGAAAATAAAAAGTGTGTGTGTGTGTGTGTGTGTGTGTGTGTGTGTGTGTGTGTGTAGGGGGTGACTGGCAGGGGCTCTGGCCTCCAAGAATGTAGGTACAAATTTTCTAGGTTTAGCTGCAGCTCACAGTTTAAAACCAAATATTTGAAGCTTGGGTCCCATTTCAACAAAGTTGAATAAGAAATCAGAGAAAAGAAGAAACTTTTAAGAGTGAAAGGTGTTGTAAATGGAAACCAGACTGCTCATTGGCAATGTCTTTAAAGAGGCAGGGCTAGCCTGGACACAGAAATCATGAGGAAGGGGGGACTTGCCTTTGGTGTGGAAAAGTAGATGGACACCATCTCTCCCCTATTGCAATGCCTTCCTACTCACCCCATTTCTGTTGATTCACTGGAGCACTTACTCATTCATTCCACTATTCTGCACTCAACTTCAACAGTTCCCAGGCACTGAAGACATAACAATCAACCAGAGCAACTTGCAACCTGTCCTTGTGCTCCTCACAGTCCAACAAAGATGGAATTACACAAAACACAGCTAAGCCACATGGGCCAGGCTAACATGGGGGATGGCCAAGTAGTTCTGGGAGCACTTGGTGGGGCCATCCAACAATATCTGGGGATGGTGTTGAGCTGCCAGGAAATAAGCGAGGAAGTGGCATTTCAGCTGAGGCCCCAAAGCATAAGCCAGAGAGCAATGAGGGATAGTGAAGAGAAAGAAAAAAGTTGTCATTGTGGTATGCTGGAGGTACTAAAAGAAGTTTGGTGTGTCTTAAGTGTGAAGTCTAGTAGAAAACATGGCTGGAGGAGTGAGCAGATCATAGAGGCATGCTGATGGGACACGGACTTGTGAAGTCTGCACAGGCTTAGAATCAGACGTTGCTGAGTTTGATCTGCAGTTCTGATCTTCCCCAGCTGCCTGGGCAAGTTACGTCACTTGGTAGCCTCCTTTTCCTTATCTATAGAATGGAAATCTACCTACTTCCTAGGACTGCTTGAAAAATTAAATGACTGAACATGTATCTAGGTGTCAGATCAGAGTATTCAATTAATGGGAGCTATGGCTGTTCGTTCTGCAATGGTCAAATACAATGGCATTTCCACATGGAAAATATCTCAGGGAAAGTGAGCTTTATTGCCGTCACTGTCGGCATCAGTCAGGGGAAATGTGTTGACGTTTTAGGGTGGAGTCATTTCCTGATGTGTCTCGGTTACCTATTCCTTATAGGGGGCTGGTCATATCTGTAGTGCCAAGAGAGCAAAGATTTCCCAATATAAGCAATGGGGTCATTTGATAAAGTATCATTTTAGTCATTCTTTTCATCTGCTAGTATAGTGTCCTGATCATTCATACTGCTTATCAGATCTTAAATTACTATCACATCCCCCTCTGGGGGGATACAGGAATAAATGAAAGAAACTAATAGTCATATGCAGGGATTACTAATACATGAGATACCATGTTTTCGTTAGAAGTCTTAAGAATCCCAGTAAGCGAGGGGGAAAAAACTCCAACTCAACTCTAGACAATTATTATGATTTTTTTTTTACAAGACCGGTCTATTGAGATCTTTTTTTTTTTTTTTTTTTTTTTTTTTTTTTTTTTTTTTTTTTTTTTTTTTAGATTTTATTTATTTGACAGAGAGAAACACAGCCAGAGAGGGAACACAAGCAGGGGGAGTGAGAGAGGGAGAAGCAGGCCTCCTGCCGAGCAGGGAGCCCGATGCGGGGCTCGATCCCGGGTCTCCAGGATCATGACCTGAGCCGAAGGCAGTCGCTTAACCAACTGAGCCACCCAGGCGCCCCGGGTCTATTGAGATCTTATGGTTCTTTTGATTGCTTTTCACATCCCTGGGCTCAAACTATCAAAACCATCTCTATAGACAGATTGTAGAAGGCCATTCACAAAGCAGAAAAGCTCTCCTAAGCCAAATAGAGAAGTCTGCTGCCTAATTTCTTTTTGCTCCTAAGGCTGTGGCCTTAGTTTTCCTGCACAAGCATTTTAACACACCTGTGCTGAGAATTTGCTCCATATCACATAACTGGGATCATTGAAGTGAACGGCATACTGTGTACTCTGGAAGAGCATTATTTGGCTCGGGGAGACAGAGAGCCAGTAAATTACTATTCCCCCCCTCCCCCACTCAAAGTTTTCCAGTGGCCAGCCCCCGTGCTAAGTGCTTCATATGTTTTATTAGAGTTGATTCTCCAAAACAACCTTTTGAACAAGGCAAAGCTAACTTGGATGTGTAGATAAGAAAGTGGAGATTGAAGAGTGTGATTACTAGTAACTTGCTCAAGGGTAGATCCGGTAACACGAGGCAGAGGGGTTGAGCTGGGGGCCATCTTCCCGGAGTTCTGCTTTTGAATGCTAGGAATGCCCTGCGCTCCTTATGGCAGGTGAAGAGATGACCAAGATGTGTGGCTTCAGGTGGATGAGGTATGGCGGAAGCAGCACAGACAGAAGGCAGGGACAGAGGAAAGGAGAGATGGAGCCAAAGTCACTTCCCAGAGGAGGTAGCCCCCGTGCTGAGAGGAGAGGGCTGAACAGGGTGCGGCCAGGTGAGAAGCTGGAGGCTATGAGACACCTCTCGAGTGGAATGAACAGGGTTTGTTTTTGCCAGAAGAGAATGACCTCAAGGAAAGGCAGGAAGCTCTGAGGAGCACCCGGTTATCTGTGTCAATACAGGCAACGTGTGTGACAGATGATCTAAGATGAATGTGTATGTGGCTTCTGTATAATGTTTTTATTTATTTATATCCTGCCTTGTTCCACAAAGGTTCTGAGGTAAAATTCATTACACGATTTTTATGCAGTGACCTTTCTAATTAAGTTTTTCTCAGCACTGTCATGTTCGTCTTTGTATTCCCGGAGCCATATGCACAGGAACATGAATAAAAGTGGAATTGAATTTACATACTTGGAGCACACTGGCAGTAGTTAGCAAGGACAACTGCTCCCAGAAGCTTGGTGGGTGGCAAGGGAAGCTGGGCCAACACTTAAACTTGCTTAGATTGAATACCGTATTTCACTGGATCTAGGATGCCGTGATCGGAGGGCATGCTGCTCCTTCATGTGCTCGTAAGAGAGGAAGAAAAACACTGCCAATTAAACCGAAACACAGTGTTGAGTCACTATCTATGGCAAGATGCAATCTGTTTTCAGATATGTTCAAATATGAAAAGCTGCCTGTCTTTAAACAGATGATATATGGTGATGATGCTATCACCCCCCCCGCCCCAATAATCAGATATTCTAAAAATCAATGGTACTCTGATAGAGTGTGAGAGAAGATGAACACTCTTACACCATTTTGGATGCCAACTTGTCTCAGCATGCAAACCCTAAAGATTCTGGATATATTTAGCAATCGTACCTCTAGGTATTGAGCCTAAGGAAATAAACATAGAAGTTTCTAAGGGCTTACAAGGGTGTCATCATAAAATTATATATAGCCATAAAAAATAAAGACTATTCTAAATTCTTCATTATATATATAAACACATGTTATATATAACAATATGTAATGTAATATATAATATATAATGTAATGTCACATATAATTAAATATATATCATGTTAGAGTTATCTAGTAGATTAAAATGATAGAAAAATATTTACATGCAAAAACATTTCATAATACATTAGGTTTTACAACTATGGTAATAAAGCATGTGCTTTAAAACAAAATTATTGTTGTGGAAGAAAAATACATTTACATCCTGTATTTACGTAGGAATAAATTTTGTTACATAAACAAAATTTAACAGGGGTTGTCTGGATGAAGGGATTTTAGTTGATCTTTTTTTCCCCCTTGTGTTTTAATTTTTCAAAAACTGGAAAACTAGATGCTAGTTAGACATAGACTTAAATTTTTTTTAATTTAAATTCAATTTAATTAACGACAGTGTATTATTTATTTCAGAGGTTAGGATTTAGCAATTCATCAGTTGTATGTTAACACCCAGGGCTCATTACATCAAGTAATGCCTTACCTCCTTAATGCCTATCACCCTGTTACCCTATCCCCTGAATCCCTTCCCCTCCAGCAACCGCTAGTTTGTTTCCTAGTGTGTCTTCTGGTTTTAGACATAGACTTTTAAGTAGATGATGTGAATGTGGATAATGAAAAACCAACCAACTTGACTTAGAAATGGCATTTTCTATGGAGTGAGCTCCTGAATCTTTCCTTTCCTAAATGGATCTGGCTGGGTTGGCTCCAAGTGAGGCCCTGTTTAAGAGGTATGGGAAAGGCTGTTTGATTCCCAATTGGAAATTTAACTTCACCACCTGGAGTTTTCCCTCAAATGCTGACACTAAAAATAAGAAAATAAATACTGCAGACCACAGCTATGCAACAGTCTGGGGAACTCACTGTCTAATGTCATATTAATCTCAGCAAAGTATGAAGGACTTTGAGCTCAGGCAAGGCCAAGTTCTAGGTCCTACAATAAGGAGGGAGGGTGATGACTGGAAGTCAAGGTTAGACCTCAATTTTCACCATGGTTAAGACGGAAAACCTCTAGCTCTGTGTCTAAACACCACACCTGCTACAAAACACAGCTTTTTTTTTTTTCTTAACAACTCATTTATAATTCTTCATAGATGAAGTCGTTTCCTGATAGATGAAACCTTGGTGGCCTTGATCCCACTTCCACTGTATCTACACAGTGAGCTGGTCCGCTCCGAGTTCACAGGAGACATTGTTTGAATGGCCATATAGTTCCTGCTTGAGTAAGTAAGACTGTAGACGGAATGCATTCTACTTATATAGTTCATCCTCCATCTTGAGTTGCCTTTTGATGTATTTTAATATAGCTTTATATTTCTTTATAGCTTGCCTTAGAAAATAAGCTATCCTTTGTACTTTCCAAGGATCTCTAACTCTTCCTTATTTCAAAGCTCAGTCAGGATAAAAATTTTATTTCGCAATTTTGTTTACAAAAACAATTTTTACTTGTTTATACACTTGAATTTGCCATTTCATTTGTCAGCTTTGCAATTTTGATCCACTTGTTATCTCTCAGTTATCTATCATATATCTGTCTTTAATATTGGACAGTTGGAACCTAAAAGAAGAAGTATTTCAAGTGACATGAAAGCTTAGGTCACGCGGAGGCCAGGACAGTACTTGGGGAATGTCTGGATATTCTAGCTGGCATTTACTGTTTGTCTTCCTTGCATCACTTTTTTCTTCTTCTGGATAACAGCACCCTGACTCCTTAAGGGAAACCTAATCTTTCTCCTATACATTGTCTCAATAGGGTTGCCAGTTCCTCTGCCTTGCCCTCTTGGCAGCAGATCCAAGGCCTGACTAAGCAGAGTACCCCATCTACCTGGTTAGGATAACTGACTCAGGTATGGGCACCTAATCCAAAACCAACCATCACAGAACTTCTCTGATATTATTTATGTTTGGAGAGCGAAAAGGAGACTTTTTCTCTTGTTTTTCATCTTAGTTGATGAGCCATGAGAATACATATTTGGAACTAGGCCCTACTTCTTCTGACCATGTAGGAGAAGGCTGTTAGCAGGAGGGAAAATGAGGCCACTACACAAGGACAACCAGAGCTAAAAGGGAGCACAGTGATGAACAGACACATTTAATGATGAGTCCTTAGAGACAGGATGCCACCTCCACTCCTTAATTTCCCAAAAAAATCCCTTTCCTTTTTTTAGTTAAGCTTGTTGGAGTTGGGTTTCCGTCATTTGAAGCCGCCCAAGTTCTTGACTAATCCTTGTTCTTTTGGTTACTTTCCAAATCACAATAGGCACATACGCATGCTCTCTACGCACATAGAAGGGGCTGTGCTCATTTGAGTTCTCCACCATCAGAGCATTCAAACAGGTATAATTTGATTAAAGTGCAGTTAGTCCAAAAAGAATGTGAGTGACTTAAGCCCCAGGGCTATATGCTTCATAAGCTGCAGACTTCCCATGGAAGTATGCCTCGTTTTTGCTTCCTCTGCCCTGTGTTTAGACTCTGTTTTGAACTGGCACGTTCACCCACTCCTGATGCAATTAGATCCTCAAGTTTACTTTGCCAAAGACTCAGCACAGTCAGGAGGCATGGGTTTCCTGCAACCACATCTTTTTGGTTCTTGAGATTACAAAAGACCACTTAGAAAGAACATGATTACGAGCCTAAATAAGATACAGGAAGATTTTATAGCAATCCAGGCTGACTTGAGGAGGCAGCTGGAAAACAGGACCCTCCTCCTCCCACTCTCTCCTCCCCCAAACAAATGCCATATGTCTGTTCACAGTGCATTCTGGCTCACTGCTATGTAGTTGACCTTCGATACTGAAAAGATGCCAAAACACTTGGGACCTAGTTTTCCTTTCAGCGCATCAGTATAGTCATATTTAATACAGTTGAGGAAAAAAATAAAAACTGTGATAGGCCTGTAATTCTTTAAAGTAGTGCATCAGTGAGACCTATCTCTATATAGTTCATGGTATCTATGAGGGTTCACAGAAGAAGTCTTTGAGGGCTTGGAAAAGAATGCTTCTGTTACCTGCGGGTGCATTCAGACCAGGTGAGCATTTGTGCCATCGCTGTAACAGTGAAGAAGCAAGACATTTTGACTTTCTTTTTCTAAGTTCCATGCATTAACTCCCAGATCAGTGAATTGGATGTAGCACTGTTAAGAACAGGGCTTGTGATTCCATGTGTGGCCAGGTAGATGGTGTTTCTTGTTACCACAAACAGAGAGTAAATGGAGTTTCTTCCTTTAAATTAAAATGACTTTGGGGTTGGTTTTCTGGGGCTGCTGAAGCAAAATACCACAAACTGGGTGGCTTACAGCAGCAGAAATGTATTGTCTCATAGTCCTGGAGGCTAGATGTTGAAATTAAGGTGTTGACAGGGCCATGCTCCCTCTGAAACCTGTTAAGGAAGGATTTTTCTTTGCCTTTTCTAACATCTGGTGTTTGCCAACAATCCTTGGCATTCCTCGGCTTGTGGACTCATCACTCCGATCTCGGCCTCCACTGTTACATGGCTGTCCTCCTACTGTGTGTTCTTCCTCTTCTAAGGACACCAGTCACACTGGATGAGGGCCTGCTATAATTCAGTATGACCTCATTTTAATGTGATTCCATCGGCAAAGATGACATTTCCAAATAAGATCACATTCTGAGGTACTGCTGGTTAAGACTTCAACATTATGTTTTAGGGTGACACAATTCAACCCACTCTATTGTCCCAATTGTAATACTAATGCATACTTCTTATTAAAATAATAAAATTATTGGGGTGCCTGGGTGGCTCAGTTGGTTAAGCGACTGCCTTCGGCTCAGGTCATGATCCCGGAGACCCGGGATCGAGTCTCACGTCGGGCTCCCTGCTGGGCGGGAAGCCTGCTTCTCCCTCTCTCACTCCCCCTGCTTGTGTTCCCTCTCTGGCTGTGTTTCTCTCTGTCAAATAAATAAAATCTTTAAAAAAATTATAAAATTATTAATATATAAAGAAGAAATTAAAAATCTTCTACATTTTTTACTACCAAAAACCCCCCACAAAACACCGAAGTTAAAAATTTGGTAAACATCTTTTCAAATATTTCTTATACAAACCAAATGATTTCCTTCTTTATCATCAAAAGTAAGTCAATTGAAGGACAGAGGCAGTTAAAGATGTTGGCAATGTCTTGCAAATTATAATAAATCATGCCGTGATAGCCTGTTCTCTCTCTCTCTCTTTCTCTCTTTTTTCTGCTTACACAACTACCTCTTTAGGATAAATGCCTAAAGATAAAGTGTTTCAACAGAATGAAAATATACATTTTTAGTCATCTTACCAAGTATTCATCCAGTAGGATTATTTACTTCCAGCAATAATGCATCAGAGTCCTAGTTTCTCCCATCTGCTTTGCCTTGATTATGACTATTAATAAGATATATAAGTTAAAACTTTAAATATATGACTATTTATAAATATATTTTAGAATATTTATAAAATTCTAAACCGTGGTTCTCCTTCATTCTTAGGTAAAAAATATGAATCCGTTTTTATCTAGCATTTTCATAATTTAGTTTTTAAATCTTTAAACATTGACCCACCCAGAATTGTGTATGTATGTGTGTATGTCGTATGTGTGTATGTCTGTGTGTGTCTGTATGCATGGTATGAATTTGCAATCCAGAGATTTTGAGAGAGCTGAGTTTAATTTCTTTATCTTGATTTTTAATTCACTCTAAAATATTGTATGGTTTAAGAATGTGAATGGGGAAATTCAGTGTGTTTCCTGTTCCCCTTTTGAAGGGATCAGATTTACTCAATAAAAGGCTCTATACTAAGTCATAGAAAAATGCATTTGCAAAAAGGGACATACTGTTGAGCCCACAGTCAATAAGCAGTACTTTCAGCCTCAATACCACAGTTAATTGAATTTCCCAGTCTTCTTGCTATAACTACCCCCTCTCTCCCACTCAAAATAGCCTGTGAAACTGTGAGAATAAATGAAATTATAGGGTTAATCTATGATCCATTCTAATTTGTTTTCTTTATGTCGCAATATTGGCAAACTTGGGTCTTGCTAATTTTCACTAGTTCGGGTTACTTGCAAATCATCTCCCCATCTCATTTATAACAGACTTGAGGTTAAGTTCCCTGGTTCAGAGAGAAAAATTTTGATGGCAAGAAAGCTAAAACTCAGAGGGAAGTATGTTTATCTCTACAGGAAACTGGTAGAGACCCATAGGAGAGGTCCAGAATCAAGCTTACCCAAACAATGTTCTCAGATAAAATGAAGACAACATCCCTGAGTACCTTCTTATTTGGACCCTCACATGGATTCACCACTGAAGACCAATTACTCCTCCAGTTCACCATCTTAACACTGTCCTTTTTACTGTTAAGTTTCCATTAGTTTGGGGGTGATTCTGTCTATTCTCTTAGTGTTATGAACATTGGAGGAGAGGCAGTCTCAATGTCTTGTCTCAGGTGGATGGCATTTCATGTCGCTGACTTGCTGTTGCGCTGCAGAGATCAGCCTCTTCCACCTTATCTCTTTAAATGAGCAAATGAATACAAATTAAAGTTTTAATCTCAGACTGTAACATAAATGGTATTTTCACTACAAGTAGTTTCATAATGGTCTCATTACTGTTCCTAAGTGCAACACATTGAGACGTTTAAATTGTCAATTGCTACTACGTCTATTCTTTGAGATCAGGTACCCAGGTAACCATGGCAATGCTGTCTCCAGGCAGGATGGGAGTGGGGTGGGAAACTATTTCATTAATTGACGGAAAGGGACTGAAAAGAGATTTTCAAGCTGTAGAGCAGAGAGAGAGAGAGAGAGAGAGAGAGAGAGAGAGAAGGTAGGTTTCACAACCTTATTTGCTTTTCATTATTAAATTGTGCAACCCAGAGAAACTCCAAATAATTTCAAAGGTTTAAGAAATCATAAGATTAAATAAAGCAGCATCCTTAGCCTTTCCACATTATTAGTGACTGACCTGTACTAGATTTTCTTTGGTTGGGTGCTTACATAGTTTGATTGAAACGTGATGTATTTCCTGAGAAAGCAGAATTATGTTCTATGATTTCAGGGAAAAAAATGGAAGAATATTCACATAAGCAAGAAGGGTGTGTAGGAGGTCTAAGAGCTCTATTTATTTCAAGCTGATAGCACCTGAAAAAAGCTGATATTATCAGGAGAATTTTATTTTCAACCTACCTTCCCTGCCCTCGCCCAACCCTTGGTGGTCAACATTAAAATAGATATAATGGCACACAATTAGCTCTCTCTCTCTCTCTTTCTCTCTGCTCTCTCTCTATATAGGATATATATATAATATAGGGTAAAGAAATAATTGTGAAGAAATGAGGGCATATGGATAACATGGAGAAAAATACCAAATGTCTGGTATGGTTTCTCAGAGGAACCTAATATTTTGCTTTCATTTACAAGGTGATTAGATTGACTTCTGTTATTTAACTAAATGTAGTCCCGTGTAACTTCCTGCTTCAACTATCCGCCAGACATGTTCTAACAGACAACTTAGGATTTCTAAAAACCCAATTACCCAGATAGACATCCTGACTTCTAATATTTGTTGGCCATAGTTTATACAATTTGTTTTCAAATTAGGCCAACATATGGCACCTTAGTGACCCATGTTGAATCTATCCAACTCCTGACAAATGTCTCTTTGGTACTTTCTGTGTGCTGTATCATCTAATTATTCAGGAGGAAAAATAGCCAGAGAACATTAGATGTAACCATTATCAACAGGAAATGAGACTTGGCTATATTCTTAGGATCCATTCTTCAAAAGATAAATCCACTTTTCATCCATCGCCGGGAGAGGCAAGGCAGGAAATTTTATTTACAGAATTAGAGAAAGCAACCTAACTGGGTGGGTAGTTACTACCAAATAAATTTCACTTTAAAACAGACATTTCTCTTCTGCTAAACAGATTTCTATTTTAGAAAGCCATGAATTCCCCAGAATGAGGCCACGATTCATGGTCTGAATTAGGAGAGCTGCTTGGGTCCGTCTAAGCCCAATGTATGGACTACCTTGCTCCCCAGTGCAAAGCAGGGGCTTTCCATCACCCGGAGCTGAGACGGGTCCCTGTACCCCCTGCTACTGCTGTTTTTGAGGGGCTGTGTCACCCGGAGCTGAGACGGGTCCCTGTACCCCCTGCTACTGCTGTTTTTGAGGGGCTGTGTTTCCAGGGTGCACCCACAAGGAGAGCCAATGGGAAGTGGAAAGAGCAATTTGTTTTCCTAAAAGACAGTAGGGACAGGCATCTTCTACCCTGTCATCATGGATAATGTGGTTTCACATTATCACACACGAGTCTAATTTCTGGAAGCAGAAAATCATCATGCAAGGCAACCAAATTTGAGAAAAAATATTGCCGATAGAATGGAAGAAGCAGCATGGTTTGCAATCGTGAGCTGAGGGCTAGACAGATAACACACACCCGTGTCAGGTCTTTTGGATAACAAAGTACGACTACGGACCCCTGCCTCATGGCCAGCTGCTGGCCGCTCCTACCACAAAGGACAATACTGGCATTGAGCAGGGGCCATGGGTGAGCAGAGGGCAGAGTGGAATTTCTTGCATTTGGATTGTTAATTCTAGTCCATCGGTGAGTTTCTGAGCCAAGCATCCTATTACTCACAGAGATTCTTTGAAGTGACTCACCTAAAACTTTTTTACCCTTGTGTTGCCTTTCCAAAAGTGTAGCTGCTTGAGCAATGCCTTACACAAAAGGGCACACGATTAGCCAGTAGCTCGAAGAGCACACGTCCCTTAAGGCAAGCTGAAGCATTCCACTTTCAGGCACTACCAGACACAGAGACACAAGGTCCTTTTTTTTGCTCCCTCAAAGGGGGCTCTGAGTTTTTTTGCGTGGAGTCTACTGAGCACCAGCAAGACCGCGCATGCTAAATGACGCTTGAATTCCTGGTGATCAGTCCTTCCCTTCTGAGTTGTAAGGTGTAAGTTAGGGTATCTCACTGAAGTTGTCCCTTCAAACCATAATCAATGGTGTCACTCTTCTGAGCCCCCAAGTCTGCTACTTGGTCTCAGCCTTTCAAATGACTGTGAGTCTATTAAGCTAGAACGGTAATCCCAAATCACACTAGAACTGCTGGGCCAAGAGATTACCATTTGTTACCGAATGTGGATGTATGGAGAAGTGTATGTGGAATATATAAAAGCTTTTCTATTCTGATTTGCATTGCAAATGGAGAAGCTAACCAGAGGTCGCAGGGAAATAACATAAATAAAACATGGCTTCACTACTGTAAATGCTCAGTTCATGCCAGAGGAGGCCTAGGCTGCTCCAGAGGATTGTTTCCATCTAAACAATTCCCGTCTCGGGAACTTCCCCTCTAAAGTGGCTGCCAATAGGATGGAGATCGGGTAGCTGAGGAGGGGGTGGTCTAATTAAGCGACTTTGGCAAACACTCAGCAGAGTGAGCCTGAGAGGCTTTCTCTAGAAATCCAAAG
Source organism: Spilogale gracilis (assembly GCA_004023965.1). Classification (NCBI taxonomy): domain Eukaryota; kingdom Metazoa; phylum Chordata; class Mammalia; order Carnivora; family Mephitidae; genus Spilogale; species Spilogale gracilis. Next base: position 65,513 of record PITA01001552.1, on the reverse strand, counting down.
GCATGGTTTGTAAACCCCTATCTCGTTCTGTGATGAACATCCTCACAAATGAAGGGGAGACAGAAACCTGCTTTTCCACTCAGTTCGGCCCCAAAAGAATAAAACTGAAGCCTCTGAATGGCCAATGACCAAACAAAGCTCACTGCTTGAGGCTGAAAAAGAAACTCTATAATACAAGGTGAAAAGGCTGTATCAGGTTACGGACAATATACAAGGATTCTTAAAAACTGAACTTCTACTTTAGTGGGGATTGGCTGCATTGCAAACCACCCCTGCCCCCTGGCCCCAGCATTTAGTTACTCTTCTTGTGAACATGACACCACAATCCCACTTTGAGGTGTGTGTCTTCTCTGCCCAGGTGCTCTGGGACTACTTCATGACTTCCAAAGGCCAAGTGTGTGACTAAGGCTGAACCTGTCTACGCATTCCACCCTCTGGTGATTGGAAGGACCGGGGCGACCAGCATAGGACTCAAATCTCATCAATTGCGATCAGTGAAATTGGTTTCTGTGGGTTTTCTGGAACCACTGGAGGACTCTCACTTGCTGAGCTGGGTACTTGAATTGGGAGATGAGTATGTTTTGGAGCTACAGCCAGAGAATGAAGCTAAGAGATAGAAGTTAAGTTGAGAGACCAGGAGAAAAACACTAGATGCTTAGCACATGGTTTGAAGTCTTCTGTCCTTGTGCCCAAGGCCAGCTGGATCAGATCCCGTGTCTCTGTTTAACAAGGCAAGGCAGTCTCTTGTTGCTTAAGTCAGTTTGAATCAGAATTTCTGGAAGAGTTCCAATGTCCATGCATATTTTTCCTCTTATCTGCTGGTACTGCCCTTCACATTTCACCATCTACCACTGCCTTCTTTGGAGCCACCATAAATCCACTCAGCCTAAAGCTTGTCCACATACACCGTGCATTCTCATGCATCCATACCTCTGGCCACATTCCACTAACAATCTTTCACAGTGCCACCCAAACTCACCTCCTGAAGTCTGCATTACTGTGTTTTTCCTACTCACCTAAAGGCAAAAATTAAAACCTCCTGAGCTGGATTTTTAGAACCATTCTCCCTTACTCTGTAGAACTTTAGCAAGTTATGAGAATATGTTTTGACATTTCCATCTCTCCTGTGAAGTCTTTAGTTCCTTAGGATCAGGGGCCTAATGCTTTATTCAACATTTAGTGGCAAGAAGCACATCAGGGAGCGCATGAGTAACTCAGTTGGTTAAGTGTCTGCCTTTGGCTCAGGTCATGATCCCAGGATCCTGGGATTGAGCCCTGAATCAGGCTTCCTTCTCAGCAGGAATTCTGCTTCTCCTTCTCCCTCTGCCTGCTGCTCCCACTGTCTGTGCTCTCTCTGTTTTGAAAAAAAAAATTAAATATAAAATAAAAAGGATAATTAGGCTCCGAGGGTTGGTTTGGACCCAGACTCTGTATGTTCAAATACTGGCTCCATTACTTCCTGTGGTAAGGTGGCTTCAATACATTACCCACCCCGTGCCTCAGATCCTCATCTGTAAAACTAGGAACAGTGCTAATATTTGTATCGCAGTTTTCTCTGAGGATGAAATGAGTCAATCTATCATGGTAAATTTTCGATAAACGTTATCTGTTATTATTCTGTTTCTAGTGTCTACTAATTCCTGGCATAAAACAGGTACTCAAAAAAAAAAAATGCAACTGTGAGAAGAAGGCTTATGCTAGACAGAAAAGAAAGAGTAAGAAGTTACTTAACCCTCACAACTTTTTTTTCTTTCTTCTTTTTTTTAGAGATTTGTTTATTTGAGAGAGCAAGCACATGGGGTGGGGAGAGGGCAGTGAGAGAAAGACTCGCTAGCCGATTTCCTGCCCAGCACGAAGCCCAATGTGGGACCTGACCCCACGACTCTGAGATCATGACCTGAGCTGAAATCAAAAGTCAGATGCTTAACCAACTGAGCCATTCAGGTGCCCCTCACTTTACTTTCTTAAGTTCATACATACCTGTAAAAAATCATGAGGCATTAAAGAAAAAAATTTGAGATTTGTTCCTATTTGTCTGGTATAAAAACATGGATTAAGAATTATGCTAGGCTCTGGGAATCCAGATTGATTAAGATAACCTCCCTGCCTTTAAGGAGCTCATGGCTTGGTTGATGAATCTGAGAGGTAAATGAGTAACTATAGTGGAGTGAATGTGTAACAAGAGAAATATGGATACATACCGTGGGGACTCAGAGTGGTGTGTTCTATGATGGTTGCCCAGGAGAATGATGTAAGAGTTTACTGAAGACATGGTGTCTCAGGCCCTGTCCCTGAAACATCTGAAACCACCTTGGGGTTATGTATCTGCATTTGTAGTAGTCTCCATGGGTGAATCCTGGAATAGAAGACACGATGGTTCTCTTTGCCTGGCTGGGTCCAGAAAGGCCTCATGGTGGAGGTGAGGCCTATACTGGCCTCTCCCAGATGATGAGAGGCTTGCTAATCTTTGACACGAGCAGCACATCTATGCTTGGAGAAGAGCTTTCCTGCTGTGCTGCTGTCAAAGGCACAGTTCAGAGCCCGACAACTGTTCCACAGATCCCAAAGTAGGCGACAATGATTTTTTTTTACTTTGAGTCTAGTGGTCTCAACCTGGTCATGCATTAATACATCACACCATAATGATAACTCTTGGAATAATGAAAAAATAAAATAAAATAAAATAAACATTGTAAAAAAAGTAATACTTTGGGGGAGCGTCCATCCCCATTTCAGATTGAGTTCGTCCACAATGATGCCAAACATCAGTACTTTTTTAAAGCTCCCAATGATAATAAATGTGCAGCTGAAGAACTGTCATTTAAGCAGTCCACAGTGTCCCTAGGGGGACTCTAAGTACTGGGCCCAGCATCAAAATGTGTGTGCTCCTGTAGAGGTCGGCCTTGAGCCTCACAGATGCCAAAAGAGACCAGGCTCCTTGCTTGAAGACATGTCAAGACGGTGACCAGTGTTATGATATATTTAATAGTTTTGCAGTTAACAAATTAATGCTTTTGGTGCAATATAGGCAACACAGCTGTGCCATGCACCGGGTAACTAATAGCACATAACAAATATTTCATTCTTAGCGCCCACATGTGTAGTCAACATTGGATGCAACGTTAAGAGTGTGACTGCTGTCATTTGTCGAACCTTGCATTCTAGTTCTGTGACAGCATACAATCTCATGGAGAGATAAGGTCGATCATCTGCATCTGAGATTCTTCACTGATTGTGAGACCCAGGAAAATGGCCCTCTGAAATCTCCACTTACCAGCTTGACCGTCCTTCCAATTTAGTTCTAGAGATAAAGTCCAGATTTAAATAACCCACTCGTTCTGAATGTGGGACTCTGGAATCTCTATTTTCTTAAAGCTCCATGGTGACTTAATACAGTTGATCTACCCACGTGTTTTAGAATCACTGAAATTTGGGGCACCTAGATGGCTCAGTCCTTAAGCATCTGCCTTCAGTTCAGGTCATGATCCTGGAGTCCCGGGATCGAGTCCTGCATCGGGCTCCCTCTTGGACAGGAAGCCTGCTTCTCCCTCTCTCACTCACCCTGCTCGTGTTCCCTCTCTGGATGTGTTGCTCTCTGTCAAATAAATAAATTAAATCTTTTTTAAAAATCACTGAAATTTATTATCTTTAGCACTTTCTCTTCTGAAGTTGTACAGATAAAAATTCTGCCTACTTGAATAAACTGAAAATATCATGATTTTCATTATCTTCCCACAGGAGAAAGGGAGTAACTCTCTGTTCCTTTACTGCCTTTTTGATTTTACTTTTTAGTGGGTGGATACATTCTCTATAATTATTTATCATAACCCGGCAAACAATACCATAAAGTGCTTGCGATGACTTCTTTGCCCTCCATCTATTCATTCATTCAAGTGGTAACATCCTTCACCACTGCCTATGATCCTAGTGAAACTGTCAGTCAAGATGCCCTGCCTATGATCCAAGCTCAAATCAGTTTTTCTCTCTTAAGATTTTGGACATTGAGCTGAGCAGTGCAAGGACAACAACAACAACAACAACAACAACAACAAGGTTGGGGCTGATTCGTTCTGAATAGCTTCCAGATGAGAGAGACATCTAGACACCCTGAGCTGCTCTGATCCTGCCCTTTGGGAGCCAGACTTCCCATTTGCTGAGCTACTCATGTTCTGACAACAAAGTCCTGTTTTGCTTAAGTAAGCCAGAGTTGGTTTCTGTTGCTTGCAATTCAAGAGTTCTGAAAGGAACAATGTTACAAGCAGTCTGTGTCTCCTGGACTGTTAGTAGGTTATGGCCAGGTGGGGGAGAGTGTGGGAGAATATTATGTGATTTACCTTGGCTGTTAGATGTGTGAGTCGCATTCTTTAGAAAATGGCCAACCTGACTTTTAACCACTGGAGACCCAATGAGAGCAAATCGACAGGAACTGGCAGATAATAAGTGAACGGGATGAGGAATTATAATCACAGTAAATTTGGGGACACAGTAAACTTGGGGACAGCCACAAAGATTACAAAATACCCATCTGAATCTAACTGGTAAAATATACTTTAAAAACAACACCATTTAGAAGCTCTTGCTTTATAAACCAAAAGGCAAATGAGTGGAACCAAGTTATATGCCTTCCCACTAATCAAAATAGATCACTGAGTTATAACTTAGAAAATATAATGAGAAATGCTCATGGATACGCATCTGAGTAAAATTACTGATTATGAATAAATGTGTAATATGGCTTTTCATGCAGTATTTACTTCCTTTATTTACCTGACCTATAGCTTTTGCATTAAAAATATATACAGCTACACTTAGAAATTTATATTTCCAATTCATATGTCTGACATACTCCAAGTCATTCACAAAATGTTACCAGGCATTTTGAGTATATATAATCTTATCATCTGGGGAACAACGAAAACAGCCAGCTGTCGGCAACGAACTCAACTGAGTTGCCACATATAATCACGGAGCAAGCATTTTACTTTGAACTGAGGGGAACTTCACATCATTTAGATGGGGAGGGGCAAAAATGAATGTGGAAGTACTGTTTGAATTGGTCAAATACTTGTAATATAAATAACAAAATGATCTTCAGTGATACAGAACTGAATCTGATGCACTGATAGAAGGAAATGAATCCCAGCGGTGAAGGGATGAGTATGATAGAACAGCACCGTCTGTGGAACCCTTGGTCTGATTAAACATGGCACTGAGCCTCCTTAATTTTACAATAATCTTTTGAGTTACTTACTATTCCCATTGAACTCTTCAGAACAGACTTAAAGACAACAGTTCCTGAGACAACACTGTCCAATGACAAACTCCTATGTAAGAATGCATACATCTAAAAACAAATGTGGAAATTTTAGCAAGACTTTCAAAGCCAGAAAACAGGTAGATGTGTTACAATGGGATTACAGAAGCTTAGTTAAATAGCATCAACCAGTTTGGTCAGCCACTAAGGAAGGACCGAGTTCTCCATTATTTCTAAACTGGGGTATGAGTGCTCTACTGATTGCTATCTGAGGTCAACTAGGGCATGCGTGTATGTGTAATTTTCTTTTCCCTATAAATACCATGTTACATAAGCATGTCCTAAAGATGGAAAGATAACGTAATTTAGCTACACCAAGAGAAACTTTTTTTTAACTTAGGGAGCATGGGGTCAATTTCTTTCCCCACTCTGAACTCATCACTCCTTGAAGGTATTCTCTTGGTATTGATTCTCCAGGACCTCTGACTGTATACAGACCCTTTAGTAAAGATATTGCCTTGCTGATATGGAGTAATCAATGCTGAAATGAAGCCTGAGCCAGTTTTTAAGATAGTACGATCAGGTATACTTCTGAAAATTTACAAACTGAAAAGAGTCCATATCTGTAGGGAAATACGTGCACTGGGGCGCCTGGGTGGCTCAGTTGGTTAAGCGACTGCCTTCGGCTCAGGTCATGATCCCGGAGACCCGGGATCGAGCCCCACATCGGGCTCCCTGCTCGGCGGGAAGCCTGCTTCTCCCTCTCTCACTCCTCCTGCTTGTGTTCCCTCTCTAGTTGTGTTTCTCTCTGTCAAATAAATAAAATCTTAAAAAAAAAATACGTGCACCAAATGCATCCCTGTGTACACAGGTTAAGGGTATGAGGGTGATGGAATTATCGAGCATTCTCTTCACTCACTCAGCTCTTACCCAAGGAAACTGTTTTCTGATCAGTAAAATAAACCAAGTGCATTTCCACAGCAAAGTAGTTCCCAAACTTCACTATCAGAATAGCCAGTATTTCTTCCACTGCTTCCTATAAACCAAGACCATGATAAATATCACATATCTAACAGTACCAGCTGACACCAATGCTAGTGATCCTGAGATCACATTTTGAGCAGCAAGTCCCTAGAGCACAGCACTCACCTCTACAATGCTTTAAATTGTCCTCTAATAAAATCATGAGTTCTTGTGTTCCCAGATAAATACAAGCACCTTACCTATATGCATCTTGCAAAATATCTCCAACCCATAGCGATGTTTGATCTGTAGAAATGAAGTCACGCAATGAATGCTTGTTGAATGATTCTTGAGAGAAATATTCTCTTTTAAAACAACACGAGATGGATTGGATAAGAGGTGTTGGCTCTCAGAATGCAGGTGTTGATTTACTTTAGTGTGGAACAGGTTATGGCTTCTGTCCCCATATCTGGTCACTTGACAGGTTATAACTGACAAGAGTCAAACCTCTCAGGAGTTCTGAGAAAATGGGCTCTAAAGAAGTATCCACAAAGTCATTAGATCACAGAATATAAGGCAAAGGGCATGTATTCTTCAGGATTTACAAAAAGATGACTAACTTGAATTAAACCAATTCTCTGGCATTGAAGTGCCACATAATTCTTGTTCAAAATGGTTCCTATTCATTATTATAAGGTCCATGCACAATTCTGTTTCCTGCACACTCAGATCCCATGGGGGGAAAACCTCTGCCTGAATTCTTGACTTGCGCTCTTCGTTCTCCTATCTGATCTGCAACTATGTGAAGCTGTCATCACAGAAAACTAATTGCCCCGGTCACTCCCCAAAGAGCTCGCTCATGATTTTATCAACCTGCATTTGACCAAAGATTAGTCTTTTGATCTTGGAAAGAAAAATATGTCCAACTCAGCCAGCCAGCTTTCAAAATAACCCAGGATATTATCATCATGCTTTTTATTTTTTTATATTTAATAACCACTTCAAATCCAAAATGCCCTCCATTCCTCTTATTAACTCCCCCAATGCTAAACACACTAGTTCATAGACTTAAGAGTTAACCTATTTCTAAAAAAAAACAAACAAAAAACAGAGATGTATGCATATGTTCTAGAACTGCTGATCAGTGACATTTGGGACTCAAAAACATTTCTTATTGGGAAGATATGAGCAGCCAAGGCATTCTTAAGTGGAACTCCATGTCTGATATGTCACTGCTTGTAGTAAATAAGTGTCTTGCTGTAGAGGGCTTAAGCTGCTCCAGGTAAGTCCTATTGAGAAATGCAGATTTTTGGATTCTATGCTCAGCCATTCTGACTCAGGAAATGAGGAATCAGGCTCAAGAATCTGCATTTTCATAAACTCCCCATGTGGTCTTGTTCTAGAAGCTCAGAGTTTAGAATAGGAGCCAGTCGTGCCAACAAATAACTTTGATTCAGCAAGGCAAATTGAGGACAGGAGTCTGTACCATGCACAATGCCAGCAGTGAAGAAGGGCAGAGCAAGACTTATTTAGTCCAGAGCAACAAAGGCTGTTAGGGATGGTTTCTTCAAAGTGTGTTTAACTTGAGACTTCAGAGAGAAGTAGAAGTTCAGCAGATGTTAACTGATGGGATATAAGCAAACAAACACATCTTCTGAGGAATGACCATTGAAGATCAAGTTAGGAAGCAATGGGAGAAGGGAGAGGTGGCTGGCATGTAACATTATGTAGGTCATATGCTACTAAAACTCGGGGGCACCAATCCTATCATAGGCATAACAATTTTGTATATTTATTGCAATAATTTCTTTCATATAGCAACACTATTTCTTAAAGAAAGGGTGTCTGTTTCTAATTTGTGCAAAGACCAGTGGGGCTAGTTGTGGGGCTAGAGAAGAGGAAATGCAAGGTCCAAATTCTTTCTTCCCTGCTTGTCAGTCCCACAGATGTACTTATCGCTTGATAAAGAAACAGGGAATCCTAGGGGGACCCATGCCAAAGGTTATACACTTGCTCAAAATATAAGTGATCTGTGGTCTGGGAAAAAGGATCAAATAAATGGAGAAGGAGGAAAAGTCCATCACACATATTTACTGTTTTTCTTTCTGCAAATGTTGGTGCCAAGCATTAATCACATAATCATTACCCAGAATTCCTCACATAGGATGCCAAGCAGCTGTAGCCACAGGTCAACTGAGGGCCTCAACCCTTCCAAACTCTGGACACCGTCTATGAGGAGCTCATCTTCCATTTCCCCTGAGGACCCTTGGGGTGTCTTGTCTCTGGCCCTTATCTGTGTCTTTACCAACCCTCCACTCTGTTGGAGTCTTCATATTCATTCCAAATCTTTCAATCCTAGAGAGTTTTCAGTTTTATTTTGTTTCAAAGATTTTATGTATTTATTTGACAGAGAGAGACACAGCTAGAGAGGGAACAGAAGCAGGGGGAGTGAGAGAGGGAGAAGCAGGCTTCCTGCTGAGCAGGGAGCCTATGCTGAGTTGGATCCCGGGACTCCGGGATTATGACCTGAGCCGAAGGCAGATGCTTAATGACTGAGCCACCCAGGCGCCATAAACACTTTTAGTTTTGAAGGGAATATTGCCGAGTTGATCTGCCTACATGGGCACTTTTTCCAGGTAGGACATATTTCCTCTCTCCCCCACCAAAAGATTTTATTTATTTGACAGAGAGAGGGAGTGAGCACAAGCTAGGAGAGTGGCAGAGGGATAGAGAGAAGCATGCTCCCTGTCGAACAGGAAGCCCACAGCAGGGCTCAATCCCAGGACCCTGAGATCATGACCTGAGCCAAAGGCAGATGCTCAACCCATGGAGCCACCCAGCTGTTCCAACATATTTTCCTTCTAAGGGGAGGTGAGGAAACTATAGGGTCAGTGTGGTGATTTACTCCAACCAAATTTGTTATTTTATTTGGTTATTAAAAATAACATTTTTAGCTATTAAAAATAACATTTACTCATCACTTTCCACATCCCTGTCAATTGTCCTTAATTTTTATAGTCATGGTTTTCATTTAATCCTTAATCTGTCATTAAACCACATTTAGACAAGGGGATACCTGGGTTCAGGAAGAGTAAGTAACCAATCCTGAATCACACAGTTAGTAAATAAGAGCCAGGATACAAACTCGGCATCCTCTAGCTCCAAAGGCCACAGTGTTAATCAATACATAATATGGTCTCCATTCCTTCTGCTTCAGATAATGAGTTTTATCATCATAGTACTTAACTTCTTGCGAGCTAAGATCTTTCTAGGTCCTAGCTCATTTGAACTTCATGGCAACCTTATGCACTGAGTTTCATCACCTACGGTTCAGAGAAGAGAGAAGTAAGGCAGAGAGAAATTAAATTAGGTGCCCAAGATCATCCATTTATTAGGAGGTTGGATATGGGATCCAAATCATTCAAAAGAGTTGTTGAGATATTATTTATAACTGCCTCCAATCCTGTATTATGTTCTCACACATCAGTCTTAATTCAGCTATATCCAACATCTAGAAACATCTAGAAAAACACACTGAGTAATGCAGGTTTATGTTTCAGTTCACAGGAAGAGTGTAGTAGAAACCTGAAGTTCTAAGTCTAAGATCTTTGTCTTTAAACGTAATCACTGAAAGAAAGTCAAGTATCACATGGTTTCACTTACTTGCGGTGCATGAGGGGTAACCTGGAGGACAGTGGGAGAAGGAAAGTAAAGGGGAACTATGGTAATCCAGGGAGAGAAAAGAAACAACAGAGACTTTGGACACAGAAACAAACTGAGGGACTTGGAGGGAGGGGGATGGAGGGATGGGAGAGCCTGATGGTGGGTACTGGGGACACCTATTGCGTGGAGCACTGGGTGTGGGAATGGGGAGTGAATCTTGGAACACTGGGAAAAAAAAAATTTAAGTAACAATAATAAAAAAAAAAAAACCAAAACAAAACGTAATCACTGAAAACTAACCAGAATTTTGTAGTCAATGCTCAAAAACCTGTCTGCCTAGCACATCTTGTTGGCATTAATTTCTTCATCCAGTTGTTCCGTGACTGACATATGTTGACTGAGAGCCTGTTTCTGAGATTGGGGAATCAAAGTGGATTGTGACAGGATCCATCTTCAAGAAGCCTACAGTCTGATGGAGGAGACTCAGAAGGAAGCCAGTGATTACAGTACAGAGTGTTAAGCACTACAACAGATTAGGAACTCCATAAAGTCAGGCTCTCTGCCTTATTCTGCTTTATCTCCACTCAGCACCCAGCCCACTGCCTGGCAGAGAGCGAGAACATGAATACTTATTTATGCATGGGCAGAAGAATAGACAAGCAAGGAAGTTTTGAAGCTATGGGTATGGAGGAGGAGCTAAGTCGGCCAAGGGTGGGGCGGAGAGGAAAGAGGGGTTTCTGGATCCTGGAAGGCGGCGTTTGAAATGGTATTGAAAACTGAAGACGTAGCAGAAGTGGGGCAGGCAAAGAAAGGGGTTAGAGAGGCAGGGATTGGATGAACAGAGAATGGGCAAGAGCATTGGGAGTGAGTGGTGATGCTGGTAGTGAACCTGTGAGGGACTTTCTAGATTTGGCTGGGAGGCACACAGAAATGTGACCCAGCTGACAGAATGAGGGAGAAACAGGAAGTCTAGGGCATGGAAGGGAGGCAACAATTAGAGATGGACCTCAAGCCATCAAGAGGAAGAGCCAGATCATGTTTCTCAGGCTAAGGAGTTTTCAACCTGACTCTAAAACCATGGCAGAGTCACTGATAGGTTTTAATAGGGACATGTCCGGCTCAATTTTAGTTGGTTATAAACTTTTAAGCTTTCTTTCCTTGCCCTCCACAGGGGTGGCTTTGCTTGATAACACCACACAGTTGTGGCAAGGCTTACCGAGTAGTCGTCATCGTACCTCCGGTTCAGGTCTTGATCTACCTCTGAGGTTCCTCTTTAGGTTCCCTTCGTTCTCCTGAGAGTAGCCAGGGAAGTCCCAAGCCCCTTTTCTCCATCTATCAGATACTCTCTCATTCCACACCTATAAAAGCTACTGGGAGACAAGACAAGCACATGCTCTTTGAAATGAAAATCACCCGGAATCTGAGCAGACAGAAGGGAGAGGCAGAGTGATGAGAATGGAAAGCCACCAGACCTAAATGGATGTGGACTAGGTACTGGAGACTCAGAGCTCAGGTCAACATCTCTCAAGCATGGCACAAGCCCTAAATCCCAGGTGACAGGTTTTCACATGTTTGAGGAAGATATGTAACTTTCTGCAGCTAGTAAAATGACAGGTTTTATTTTCAGCATGTTGAACCCGCAAGCCCTTTCTCATCGGTGCAGTGCTCGCCCCCATAATTTCCCTCATACTTTATTCTATTTTTCTGCCTTATTTGATATTTTCTGATCATAAAAGCAATTTGCACTCAGTGTAGGAATTCCAACAGTAGAGAAAAAGCACGAAGTAAAAATAATTCTTCACGCCCCGACCTTCCCAATCAGAGTAAACAAGGCATTAGACTTTGGAACAATACTTGTCCCAGCCTTTGTCCTCACATGCACATAATGTTATTGTTTTGTGGTTTTATTGTCATTGTCATTGTTTTTGTTTTTTTTTAAGATTTTATTCATTTATTTGACAGAGAGACACACAGCTAGAGAGGGAACACAAGCAGGGGGAGTGAGGGAAGGAGAAGCAGGCCTCCCGCAGAGCAGGGAGCCTGAGGCGGGGCTTAAATCCGGGTCTCCGGGATCATGACCTGAGCCGAAGGCAGTCGCCTAATCAACTGAGCCACACAAGTGCCCTATTGTTGTCTTTTAAAAGAATATTAGTTGTATAATTTGTCTTTCCCTACTTACTTTACTATGAATATGTATTTACATCATAATTTCTAAAGCCTGAAGAATATTCCATTATCTGTATACACCATAATTTTATCAATCTCCTCTTCATACATACTTGGCTTACTCATAACAGAAAAAGCTTACGGAGAGAGAAGGTTATGATAAGCATAACTCAATCTTCTTGTGTTTCTATGCTTATTTACTGAAAATAAATTTCAAGAAATGGAATTGCAGAGCCAAATCATAAGCACATTTAAAACTTGGGCTTTGAATTGCTGAATTGCCCTCCAAAAATGTGCTCTCTAGATACGGTCTCACCAAAAAAAGTATCTGTTTTACTCCATTTTTAACACCTTTATATATTAGGTGAAAATTACCATCTCATTGTTATTTTAATTCTTTCATTACTAGTAAGCTTGAATACCTTTTCATAGGATTATTAGACATTTATGAATTGCATTTTCATGTCCTTTGCTCCTATGTCTGTTTGGTGATGTTTTTCATGTATTAAGCGTATTAAGAGTACTTAAATATTAAGATTAAGAATACATATGAAGAGTATATTGAAAACCCATTTTGTAGACAGAAAATTACAATCTGGTCCAGTCACCTAGAGATAGCTTCCAACCTAAACTCTGTCTCATATCAGTACAAGATGGTTAAGCCTTAATAATCCACAGGCAAAAAGACTTTAGTGTCCCATGGAAGAGCTCTTTTCAAAAGAAATGAATCACAAACCAAAGGGATTTTCTATGGTGGCCCAGCTCGCCAATAACCTATGGTCTGTGACCCACTTCTGCTTTGGCAATTTCTGGTCCTCGCTTGTGTGTGTCCCTAGAGAACGGAGTGAATCATGGAGCGACCAGCTAAGGTGATTTAGAGAGAAGTTTGGCAAAAGCTGATTTTGCTAGTCTGGGATTCAGCTGCTGAAACAGTCAGCTGTAAGCTTCAGGGAGAAAGGAAAGGATCAATGACCCCAGCTGCCATCTCTCATTCCAGGTCTCTATTCACCTGGTCTACTTATCTGGCACAAGGTGGACTCTTCCTTACATGCATGTGTTCAAACCCTAGAGTCACTCGAGACGTGAAGAGCATTATGATTATCCCCCGTTGGGCCAGTCCAAGTTTTGCTCAGGCCAATCCTTCCCCATCCCCTCACCCTCATTTGGCTTCCAAATCTTCCCTTTTTCATTTTTCAGGAAGAGGGAGAAGGATTTGGCAAAGCTTGTGTGTGTGTGTGTGTGTGTGTGTGTGTGTGTGCGCGCGCGCATGCGCACATGTGTGCTCGCGTGTGCCCACTGAAAGCAGATAAGAAGATTGAAGGATAAATAAGCTTAAAGCTAAAAGTCTTAGAAGCCAATACCAACTGAAGACCCAATCAGAGACAACATTTCAGAATTACAAGCATTAGCTTACTTGATTCTGATCTCTCTTATTTCACAAATGGTCAGGAACTTAAGCCACAAAATGGTGGCAGAGGTGACACTGGAACTCACATCTCTGTGCCTCCAAACCCATTTCTGTGAGGTGAGGATACCTCATGAATCACCATGCCCACTCCTCCCTGTTGCATAGGTGAGTGAACCAAAGCCCTATGGACTAAGACCGGCCGAAGGCATGGAACCTTCCTTAGCAGAGCTGCGGGGAGAGCGCAGGCCCTGACTGGAAGGCCACAGCTGGTCTCCTATACTGTGCTGACTCATCTTTCAGACAATGATGCAATTTAATGAGAAAACATTAAACGTGTACAAATTGGATCGGGGCAATTAGGCAAGAACACATTTTGTAAAGCGAGCTCAACCCCATACTCTTTGCTTAGCTCCCTATTTAGGTCAAGTATTTCCCTTAGGCCTCTCTAACACCCCGCTGTGGTAGTCATAACCTGGTGTCAGTTACCTTCACATCTAAATCAACACAAGCAATCAATGGGGAAGAGTGACCGTCCTCACTGAGGTTTTGTGGGGTTACGTCTTGACCTGGGCTCCCTTGGGGAATTTTCTGTGAGAACACCGCCCAGCTGTAGTCTTCACAGGATTCCTCCTCTTATCACCATGGGGGAGCAGGCGTGTCAGGGGATTGACGTACCCCATCTTTGCTTCTGCTTTGTGCTGTCTGCCCCACCTCTCACTGGCTCCTACCTCTTCCAGAGGGTTAGTTCTGTACTCACACTTAGATTTTTTTCTCTCTCTTTCTTTCTTTCTTTCTTTCTTTCTTCCCTTCTTTCTTTTTTTTTAAAGATTTTATTTATTTATTTGACAGAGAGAGAGATCACAAGTAGGCAGAGAGAGAGGAGGAAGCAGGCTCCCTGCTGAGCAGAGAACCCAGTGCAGGCCTCCATCCCAGGACCCTGAGATCATGACCTGAGCCGAAGGCAGAGGCTTTAACCCACCGAGCCATCCAAGCGCCCTACACTTGGATTTCCTTCCTTCCTTTCTTTCTTTCTTTCTTTCTTTCTTTCTTTCTTTCTTTCTTTCTTTCTTTCTTTCTTTCTTCCTTTCTTTCTTTTTTAAGATTTTATTTATTTGACAGAGAGAAACACAGCTAGACAGGGGACACAAGCAGGGGGAGTGGGAGAGGGAGAAGCAGGCTTCCCACTGAGCAGGGAGCCTGATGCTGGGCTCGGTCCTGGGACTCCAGGATCGTGACCTGAGCCGAAGGCAGTTGCTTAACCCACTGAGCCACCCAGGCGCCCCTACACTTGGATTTTCTTATCCCTTTACTAGGCAGAGCATTCAACTGAGCATATTCTGTTACTTGAGTGTTTTTTTAGAGTTCCACTTTTCTTCCCGAGTGGTTTCTAAGTAACTACTTTGGACAAACATGGCACCCTCTGTGTTTTTCTCCATCTTTTCCCATAGGTACTGTTATTACCCCAATTTTCACAGAATGTAATTATCCCCATTTTAAGGAGTCTGAAGGTCAATGGGAACAATTTGCCCAGAGTCACTGGTAACATGCTGCACAGTTTGAATTCAACCCATGTTTATCTGACTCCCCCAGTTCTGGCTTTAATGGCACAACACCCTAATTCATTGTACAGAAATCTCACCATCTTTGCTCACTTCCAAAACATTGTGTGAAAAGGTGGTCCTCCCAAAAAAGAACAATTAAATTAGGTTGACCTTTTCAGCTCTCACTGGGAAGGTTTCACAAAGATGGCCCTCTAATCTGTATAATTTCCCTGGATTTCCTTTGAGGACACTTGATGTTCCCTAGGTAAGTGGGCCTTCTGAACATAGCCCTTAAGATAGCTGGATGCTGGGACTGAGATGATTTCATTTTGTCCATAACTGAGGGAAGCAGTTTCTAAGTACGCTCTCAAAACATTCATTCTATGAGAGACTCATAAACATGGGGTTCTATGACAAAAAATTTTGGGAAACAGAGATAACAAAAATTAAGCCATTGTTTTTCCAGCTGTGGTCTATGGAACATTATTATGTGAGCCATTACTGGACATGGTGATAAAAATATTTTGGGGTCAAATAATTTTAGCAAACTTTACACATTCTGGTTCTCTCTTAGAGATTCATAGGAAATGTCAGTCCCTTAAGATTCTGACACGTCCTATTAAAATGTGTTGAAATTTGTTTGACTGGATGCTTCTCAGATTGATTTGATCTCAGGGCCTTCTTTGAACTTACAAGCAGCATCCACAAAGGCCCACTCTGGACAGGCCTCTAGTTTGAATTCTAATCTCCTGCATGCTGAGGGGAGTTGGCAGAGGATCCTCTTTTGGGGACTGTGTCTGGACAACTGTGAGCAAGTCACTCTTCTCTAGGTCTCAGTTTCCCCAGCTGTAAAATGAAGGAATTGCATCAGATTGTCTGCAACTTGCCTTCCAGTTCAGCTCTGCCATCGGTGGGGCTGCAACCCAGAATATCCTGATAAAGTGTACATTTCTCTCTCCTTAATCTCATTCAGTCACCCAGAGACAAAATAACAATCATCTTTTTCAAGCTGTGAAAATCTTAAACATATAAATATTAATTTGCCCCCATCTGCTAGTAAAATATTCTCTCGAGTTACATTATCATTTACTATTTTAGAACTTGGAAGCTATCTTTGATTGGCCAGATCCCAGGATAATGGGAAAGCCCCTGGAACCTCCAGGGTGCTTCTAGGGAACGGCTGTGAGACCTCAGGCAGGAACTTCACTTCTCCGATTTAGAGTCTTCCTCTGTAATGATAGTTTGCCCTTGATTCTTTAAGACATCTTGTGAGGACAGTCATGGTTAAAAAAAAAAGGGGGGGTCTGTCCTCTGGCTATATACCTGTCACTGCCTAAGTCTTGAGAAGTGTTTCTGCTCCCACTTTCTTTCCTTCAGTTGCCCCGCCCACCATTCCTAGAGCTAGGTTAAGTACTCTGTTTGATAGTATTAATACTTATATTACATGGATGAGAATATGATACCTTAATGTGGGAGACAATTTGCCCTGTTTCAGTGCGCTTATCTTGGTAAAAATCTTTCTTTAAATCCAGAGGAAACAGTGACGTTATCAGCTGGACTCTGACATCAGACAAACTAGATTTGAACTCAGCACCGCCACGTACTAGCCGTGCGTCCCTAGGCAAGCTGCTACCTTCTGATCCTCAGATTCTTCATCTAGAAAGTGGAAGTCAATGGGTCCTTATGAAGCGAGTGCAACAAGGCAGTGGAATAGCTTCTGTAGAGCTATTTTTTTTATTACCTGGGCATGTGTACGCTCGCTCTGTCACAGAAGCTAAAAACACTGTTTATTTCAGACATACAATGAAAGGAGATCCAGAAGGAAAACTGTCCCTGTACAAAGGCCAGCAATCCTGCACAGCCTTCGGAAAAGATAACTGTAATTAGTGCTCCTAGCAAATGTTCATTAGGGGGCCTGCAATATTCACGCTGGTCGGAGGCCCTCTTTAATTAATGCTTTCAATTGTTCATTATTGAACACTGCCACCTGGTGGATGGACAGGCCACATGCAGGCAGGGAACCCTCAGCAGTTCCGTCTGATTACCTGGCCAGGGAAGAGAGAGCTTGGTTGGGTCCACCTGGTCCACACTGCTTTGAGCATTTTGATTTGGGGCTAGGCCCATGGAGAGATTTGTGGATTCCTGTTTATGCAGACTCCCCAACATCTTCATGCAGTTGTCAAAGCGACACAATGTGAAAACAGTGTTTTTCATGGACCACATGAGCTGAGTCAAAGAGCGCTTTCTCTGACAATATGATCTGAACAAGAGCCCTCCTCCATCACCCTGACCCAATCACCTTTTTGTTTTCTACATAAAGCAAATCATTGTCTAAAAATATACAGGGTCTTTTTCTGTCTCTCAGCCCTTTCTCTCCCAGACTGGAATGGAAGGAAGCCTCCTGAGCACGAGGTCAGATAAGCTGTAAGTTGTATTCATTCCTCGCAACAAAAACAGGCCTGGCACACTGTACCTGCTCAAGAATGTTGTTGTCTATAGAATTAAAGATAACACTAATACAGCATTAGTGTTCATGGATCTTTCTTTATTTGCTAGACATACAGCTAAACTCTGTACATAAATCATCTCATTTATTCTTTACAGTCACCATGCTGGTATGGGTGATCTCACCTCTCATGGAGCGTTCGAAATTTCTGAGACCTAGATGTGATCTTTTCAGTTCAATAGTCTCAGCACCTCTTTTCCCAGCAGTATAATGCAGTCTTTTATTTAAGCCTTTCTCTTTTCTAGCCTGTGTTATAGTCTGACCCATTTTACAGATTCAGAAGGTGACTCTCATAGGAATAAAATTCTCCCCCAAAGTTATTCAGTGCCCTTTAAAACCCAGGCCTTGTCTAAATTCTAAAAGCTCTGCTCTTTTCACTACGACACAATGCCTTCTATGGGATACATGGATAAAAAGGCTTTCCTTAATTGTGTCCTGGAAACCCAAGCCTGAGTTTTGGCCAAACATCTGAAATAAGCCTTGCCCCAAGCTGCAGCTCAAGCTGGTCTTTTATTGTAGCCGGGTCTTTATTGGTCCACAGACATCTTCTGCATCTTTGCTTCAAAGAAAAGAGCTAGCTAAGATTTATTGAGAAATTTTAGTATATGCCAGGCAAGGTTGAATGATCTTATCAAATTCTTACTACAGCCCTGCTAAATTGGAAATACACACACACACACACACACACACACACACACACACACACAGTATAAGTTGATATTACTCCCATTTTACAAATGAGGAAACTGAGGCTCAGAGAGGTTAAATGTTTTCCCCATGGTTATCAAGGCTGTATCCCAAGTCCTGACTTGAACCCAGACAGAGTGCCTCCAGGATACAGTCCTCAGCAGCTGCAGACTCTCTAGAGGGCTCATCCTGGTGCAGTCCTTATGCTCTAGAAAACCTCAGGGCACCCTGCTTGGTACAGCACTTCCCGCAGAGTTTCTGCTCAGAAACTGAGCAGAAGTTGGAACTAGACAGGACCACCAGGGCACCCTGTGGCTCCCTCTCCTTCCTGCCTGTGGACCTGGCCCACGGTTACTCCTCAGTTAGGTTCTATCTGGAGGAGCAGCAATTCCCTAGGGGTACACAGGCCAAAAAGAGAGACCGACTCAGCCAAAATCCAAAAATATCTTCACTGCAGTAAGCAAACTAGTGATGGAGAGAAGGGAAATTTCCCCTTCAAGTCTTGGACATTTCTCAAAGACAGCCCACTCAGCTTATGTAAGCGGCCTTCGCCACTGAGGAAGGCAACTAAGGCCCCAGGAATCTAGGCCAATCCTGCCTATTATGTGTTAACAAAAAAGTTATTTAGGGGCTATTCACAGGCCCTGTGGAAAACTTGACCTCGGGGCTCATTGAATGGTCTGTCTTGGCTCATGGGACATAAGCAAACAGGTTCCAGGGAACATCCCAAGGTGGCCAAGCCAGTGTACTGGTGCTCAGACAGCTTCTACCCTTCCTTGAAGTATCAGGGTTCAGGGGAGTTCTTTATATTCCACCATTCATCTTTTCCTATATTTACACATTTTCAATAAATATCCCTGCCAGATACAGGGAACACCAGAGTCAGTCAGATACAGGGCTGAGCCTGGATGAGCAAGAAAACCAGAAATCAAGCCCTGGTTTATGACCTTTGACACTTTTGTGTGCAAATCCGCCCATCACTGACATGGCCAATGTTAAGCTACCAATATCTGGTCTCTGAGCTTGGCCTTGGACGAGGCATACAATATAGAAGTCGGCCATCTCCAGAGCATAGAGTTCAATGTAGTCATTAGGAAGGGATGAGATTTAGTCCTTGTTATTTTCATTTTAAACATCATATACTTTATTGCCAGCTTGTACAATTTAACTTTGGATCATGGCCACATTTACCAACCAGCTTGCAACAATCCTGCACGTTTAACAGCTGGCTCAGGGACGCTGACCCCTGTCAGCCCCAGCATAGCGCTGGTTAGACACAGGCTCATCAAGTAGGAAGTTAACAGGCAAGCTGGGGAAAGACGAATAAAGAATAGGAGATGCCTTGTGGGAAGGAAGTACAAAGTGCTCTGGGAACATGTGGGAGGGAGATCCAGCCAGGAGTTGGGTTTGGGGAATACCTTCTGAGGCAGACACCCGGGAGGCTGGAAGGAAAGGGAGCATGAGCTACGTGAAGGGTGGTGCTTCCTCCACCTGGAACCCAACACATGCAGCGGTCTTGAGGGAGGCCAGACAACAGAACCTTTTAGAAAACGCAGTCCTTCATTACGGCTGAAATCAAGTGTCCAAGGTAAAACATGACAGAAGAGCCGGGGCGGGAGGACAGCAGACCCAGAACAGAGAAACCCTGTTCAAGATCGCTCTGAGGTGAGCAGGGACTCACTGGCAGCCTGTCTCCATGAGCCTCCCTGATTAGACGTCTCATCAGGAAGATCATTCTGCCTGCAGGAGGGGAAAGAGATGGCATGGGGACAAGGCCAGAGGATGGGGTCATAACCTAGGACAGAGATCGAGGCCCCCACATGGTGGAATGACCATGAGTTTGGAGAAGAACCCATGGAATCAAGAGTCCTTTAGGAAATTGTATATTCAGGACAAAGTGACTGACTCTGTGTGTGTGTGTGTGTGTGTGTGTTGGCTACAAGGGTGGGGGGTGTCTTGAAGAAAACTAAGTCCAGAATGATCCTGAGGTCTCCAACAAGATCAATACCAGAGACAACTGGAAGAAGGAGCCAGTGAAGGAAGAACAGGTAATTGGCTTGAAGGATGCCGAGTTCCATTTTAGACAGGTTCACTTTCTGGGATATCTGAGTGATCATATCCAGGGGATAGTGGACTGCATAGGCCTGAAGCTCGGAAAGAGATCTGGGGCTGGGAAATAAATTTGGGAGTCATATGCTCACTCTTTTAGTCATCATGGCCACTTTACTGTGTAGGTATTATTGGGACTCCTCCCCTCCCCTGCCCCCTTTGTGGATGAGGACCCTTGTGTGGTAACAGACAGAGCCCAGAGCTGAAGCGGGTCCATCGGGCACCAAAATGTACACTTTGAACCGCAATCCTGGGCTCCTTCTGTATCAAAACATACAGACTAAGAAAAGAAGACTGGAAAAACAGAAGCTGAGCAAATGAATATTTAAGTTGCAGGAGGAGGAACTTACAAAGGGGATTATAAAGCATGGGGTGCAGGTGTGGGGATGTGAGGCTCACCATTATTAAGGTCAACTTCTGAAAAACCTTGCCACAAACAAGGTAAGTGAACTGCACCCTTAAAACACACCCTTAAAAGTCACACTGCATTTGTTAACATTCTTTTCTGATCATAAAAGCAATGCTTTATCCTTACAGAAGAAAAGTGGAAGACACACAGACATAAATAAAAATCACCATGATGAGACCACCTAGAAATAACTGCTAGAACTATATGGCACATCTTCCTGCAGACTTTTTTCCTACACATAAAAAAAACCCCAAAACAATGAAAAACCAAAGCCCAAAAAACTAACAAATGGTTATTTCTTTAAAACATTTCCTGAAAGATATATTTTGAAAGCACATTTTATGGTTTCAAAAGTGCACATTTAAAAATTATGCATTTATCACTTTTGAAGATGCACATCTTAAAATCAGGATTTATCTTATAGTCAGTGGTGCTTTATAGGTAAATAGTTTTTTGGTCTTAGTTATACATGAAAGAACGCTGCATTTTGTAATCTGTGACATCTTAGCTTTTGTGAAATATGGTAGGTAATGGAGTCACAGCTTTCAAAATTCAAATACAGTAAAAGGTGTACAGAGAAAGATCTATTTCATTCCTTCCTACTCTAGTGCTCCTCCCTGGAGGCAGATGAAAATTTCTAATTATCTGCCCTTTCAGATACATTCTAATGCACATACAAGAGAACATTATACATGTCACCCTCTCTTCAAATACACAGTAATACACTATGCACTCCTCACTAAGTATCTTGAACTTTTCTTCAACTTAATAATATATGTTGAAAGTTCTTTCATCCCAGTTGCAAATTTTCAATTGAAACGATGTGCCACAATTTATGAAGAAGTCCCCAACTAGAATGCAAACTGATGCAGTCACATGGAAAACAGTGTGGAGGTTTCTCAAAAAATTAAAAATATGGGCACCTCGCTGGCTGGCTCAGTGAGTTTGAGCCCAATGCTGGGTGTAGAGATTACTAAACAAAATAAAGAAACTTAAACAAATTAAAAATAGAACTACCCTACAATTCAGTAATCACACTACTGTAATTTTTGGTACGTAAACAAAAAAAATGTAAAAATACTAACTCAAAGGGATATAAACATCCCTATGTTTATTGCAGCAATATTTCTAATAGATAAACTATGGGAGTAGCTGAGTACCCATTGATAGAATGAATAGAGAGGATGTGCCGTGTACACACACACACACACACACACACACACACACACACACACACACGAATACTACTTAGTCATAAAAAAGAACGAAATCTTGCCATTAACAGCAACATGGATGGAGCTAGAGAGTATTATGCTAAGGGAAATAAGCCAGTCAGAGAAAGACAAATACTATATGATTTCACTCATATGTGGAATTTAAAAAACAAAGCAAATGAACAAAGGGGGGAAAGAAAGAGATAAACCAAGAAACAGACTCTTAATTATAGAAAACAAACGATGGTTATCAGGAGGTATGTGGGGGGATGGGTGAAGTAGGTGATGAGGATTAAGGAAGGCACCTGTTGGGATGAGCACTGGGTGACGTATAGAAGTAGTGAATCTCTATATGATACACCTGAAATGAATATAACATTCTATGTTAACTATACTGGAATTGAAAAAAAAATTAAAAAGGTCCCTACTGGTTTACAAAGTTATTTCCAATCTTTTGCCACAGCAATGCCATGATAAATAATCATGCATATTTGTACACATACCAGTCTATCAGGCAACCTTAGAAATAAAACCGCTGAGTCACAAGGTTAACAACAATTATTTTAACTGCCAAAGTGACCTTCATAAATGTTGTTCCAATTTACATTTCTTTTAAGAATACACGAAATACTGTTTTCCTACATCATTTCCATATATAGAATATGATCAGTCTTTTCATCTTTGCCAAACTGATTGGTAAAAACATATCTTTAGTAAACCTTTTATTTTAGAATAACTTCAGATTTTACAGAAAAGTTGCAAAGATAGCAAAGACTATTGCTGGATACCCCTCACCTGGTTTCTTCTCAGGGTGCTGACATTAAAACAATGCAATCATTAAAACGAAGAAACAACATTGGTTTATTTTTTATTAATGGAAATGCATATTTTTATGTGAATTTCCACAGTTTTTCTACTTATGTCCTAATATCCCATCCAGGGGAGCATACTGCATTTCATTGCATGTTTTCTTACTCAGGTCTCTGGCAGTTTCTCAGTCTTCCCTTATTCCATGTGACTTTGACTATTTTGAGGAATTTGCCAGTATTTTGTACAATATCCCTCAGATGGGGTTTGTCTGAGGTCATCTCTCATGACTCGATCAGGGATGGTGACCTCATTCATTCGGGTTAAGGCACTTTCTGCCCGGTTACTCCACTCTGACATGACTTTTCCCTTTTTCTCACTCTGTTCTTTGGATATGAATCACTAAGTAAAGTCCAAACCTGGGAGGGATATCTTAGTAAAACCTCAATTAGAGTTTATCTTATGAATGAGAATCAACGTCTTCTCCTGAGTTTAAGAACCATCTGTATTTTCTGAACACTCTGTTTTCATTTTGCCCATTTTTTTCTGTTGAATTGTCATTCCTTTTATCAATTTCTATGAAAAATAAGCTATTATTCTATAATGCATATTAAACATTTTCACCCTTTCTTCTATTCTTTTTTTTGCAACATAGATTTAAATGTTTTAATGTAATAAAACTTATCTCTTTTTCCCTTTATGATAGAGGATTTCTTTCACACTTGGAAATAAATGTGCTGTTTCATGATAACTTTTGGAATGTTCCACAGTTGCCTTTTTTGGAAAATAAGTCTTTTTTGAAACTAAGAGTTTACTTGGAATAAAAGTGGGTAGGATCTGATTTTATTTCTTGTTCATATGGCCATCCAGCTGCCCCAACAGCAATTCATCAAAGAGTCTATTACCCACTATTTCACTGGAAGTACAATAGATAATTTTTCAGGAGAAAAAAAAAATCATAGGAGTCTCAGCCCTGTGCATTTCCAGTTCTCATGTTCTTTCCATAGAGACAGAGCAAAAAACTCCAAATATACAATTAAACAAAGAAAAGGATTCCATGGCTGGGAATTCCCCACATATGAGTCAACCCCAATGTAGGAAGGAATGCTACTTGATTATATAGGGTACCAGTGTTTCCTTGATACTGGAATAGTTCAAGGAGGTACATGGGCACAATGATAAAAGGGTAAGTGGCACAATCTACTTATATTTTAAAAACATCTTTGACAACACAAAAAGCAAAGGAGAAATACAACTGCCCGTGTCCTTGGAGAGGACATTCTGTCAGGGATAGTCACTGCTTTCAGGAGAACAATGGGTATGGCCATCGGAGTAGACCAGCTTTGAAAATACTATAGAACAAGGGATACTTGTTTCCTAGAGATCCATTATGGGTCCATCCTTTGTTAAATCTGCATGAATAATCTGGAGGAAGAAGAGAAAAATGATGATTTTTTAAAAAGCTTTTATTTATTTATTTATTTATTTATTTATTTATTTATTTATTCGAGAGATAGAGAGGGAGCGAGCAGGAGGAGGGGGCAGAAGGGAAGGGAGAGCGAGAGAAAGAATCCTAAGCAGAAGGTCCCAAGACTGACAGGGCTCAATCTCACCACCCTGAGATCACCACCTGAGCCCAAACCAAGAGCTTAACTGACTGAGCTGCTCAGGCACCCCAAAATAATTTTTTTAATTTTTGAGGGATAGTGATCTTTTTTCAGACTGATTCTTTTTTCTTGATGGAAGAACCAAGCAAATGATGTTAAAAGCAGTAAATCCTTATAAATCTTTGAAATTTGGGTAGGAAAGTATTCCATGAACTTAGAAGTATATAAAAGAAATAATGCACTATAAAGGAACAAAAAGTCAAAGTAGACAGCAAATAAAGGGTCCTGCTCTGGAGTAGGTGTCGTTCACCCTCCTAATAGCACACACTAACATAACCGTCAGCTCTCTGTTATACTGCTCTAAACGCTTAACCAGCGGCTACCTTTCCTAATCCTCACAACCAGCTACAAGGAAGGTATCATTATTCTCTCATTTTCATACATTCAAAAATGGAGGCCCAAAGAGAATGAGTAACTAGTTAAATGTCACACAGCTTGGGGCGCCTGGGTGGCTCATTGGGTTAAAGCCTCTGCCTTTGGCTCAGGTCATGATCTCAGGGTCCTGGGATCCAGGACCACGCTGGGCTCTCTGCTCAACAGGGAGCCTGCTTCCTCCTCTCTCTCTCTCTCTCTCTGCCTGCTTTTCTGCCTACTTGTGATCTCTCTGTCTGTCAAATAAATAAATAAAATCTTTAAAATAAAATAACATAAATGTCACCCAGCTTGTCAGTGGTGGAGGCGATTTTGGATCGGGCAGTCCAGCCCTTCCCCGTGCCGTCCGAGTCACTGGACCCCATGCCTTCCCAGCAGGGCTCCATCATGCGGATGGGCTGTCATTGCTCTGTTGACGCATCCTCTCCCTACAAGAGCTGAGAGTCCATCGTAGTCAGCATTGTATTTTCAGGTCTGGCATAATACCAGGCATGAACTACATGCTTAATAAATTCTGACTCCCTGAATGTTATCATGGAGGTATGACCAAAGTCTTATGCAGTGATTCTCAAGTTCAAGGCAGGGAATTCTGTGTTGTTGTTTTTTTTTCTCCAAATCTTATAAGGATCCTATAGTAGACAGCCTCTAAGACAACCCCCAAATCCTCACCTCATGCTATTCACGTCCTTACATATTCTTCTCCCCTTGGATGCAGGATGGACTTAGTAATGGGCTTTCAGCAAATACAATACGGTAGAGTGATGGGATGACAGTCCCCTGATTCATTAGAAAAGACTATGGCTTCCATCCTGAGCACTTGCTTTGCTACCCAGTGGGCTCTCTCCCTGCCCGCTGGCTCTCTCTGTGGGGGAGGCCAGCTACCACACAGTACAGCAGCCCTGGAGAGATGCCTCTGCGGGTTTACTTGGAAGCAGATCTGAGCCCTGCCAACAACTTCGTGAGTCAACTTGGAAATGGATCGTGCAGTCCCCAGAGCCTTGAAGTGAAACAACTCTGGCTGGTAGTTTGACTGCAGCTTCATGAGACACGTTGAGCCAGAGGCACTGGGATGCCCTTCTGCCACCTCATCAACACCACCCCACCTTCCCACAACCATGAAAGGAACAGAAGGATTAAGAAGGAAATGGAGTGGACAGAAGTGACACTTTAAAATGTTCTCAAATATTTCTCCACAATCGCTCCTGCAGTGGTATGTTCCATCTCAGATCATGACACCTTATCCTTCTCTTTGCTCAAGCCAGAAAAATCTTTGGAGCCATCCTTGAGTCCCCTCATTCCTTCATACCCCATATCCAACCCATCAACAAAGTCTACCAGAGCCATCCTTATAAACCGGTCAGAATGTAACCACTTTTTTGCCCCTCTAACCTGGCTCCCGTGATCGTGACCTTGGTTCCTGCAATAGCCTCCTCCCTGATCTTCTTGCATGTGCTCTTACTCTCTAGAGTCTATGCTCATCACAAGACACAGAGCAATCCTATCAAAACATTTGTCCATGAATATCACTCTCCAACTCAAAACCATCCAGTGGTTTCTACTCCACTTAGCGGAAAACTCATGTCCTTAAGAAAGTTTTCATTTCCTACTTCTCCCCTTTCTGGTAACCTCATTCTAGTAACACTGGTCTGCTTGCTGTTCCTCAAATAGGCCACCTATGATCCTACCTCAGGGCCTTTGTACCCTCTGTTTCTTCTGCCTGAAACACTTTTCTTCCAGGTAACCGCACCTTAATTTTTTTTGCTCATATGTGCTACTGTGGTCTTCCCTGATTCCTCTATCTAAAATTGCACCCCTTCTCAATACTTCCCACCCACTTTGTCCTGCTTTCTTTTTCTCATTGCATTTGCCATTTATAAAATTCCACATAATTTTGTTATCTATTGTGTTCATTTTTTTGTTTCCTTTTGCTACAATATAAGCCTCAGGAGAACAGGAATTCCCCCTACTTTGTTTAAGTTGTATCTTTACTACTAAAAGTAGTACATGGCACATGGTAAGCATTCAAACAATAGATCTTGAAAGAATCAATATATTAACACCCAATCTTCCCATTTCAACAAATAATCTAATATATTCAGTATTATATGAAAGGTATATATTGCTTTGTGTTCTTCAATACAGCCTTGTGCTTTCCTTGTCTTTCAGCCATCCACAAAACGGAATTTTATCCTCTCATTTGAAAAACTGAGGTAGACTTGAATCTATTGTTATAGGGAGATATCTACAATATATTTTTACAAAAATAAAGAAATGCAGAAAAGTATGTCATATGATTTCATTATGATAGAGATAAAAATGTGCACATGTATCTGTGTTTCCTCACCCCTTCCCACCAACTTCTTTCCTGGAATTAAAGATGTCCTAAATATAGGGTAAGAGGAGGGTACCAAAGTAATAGAATGAGGCAGAAGTCCTTTGATTACAAAGCAGGAGATGGTACACAAAGAGAAGGTCAGTTTTGCCAGGAGAGATGGCTTAGTGGTTTAATGAGTACTCTTAATTTCTGCCTCCTTTACACCTTCCCTCCCCTCCCTGATATGGTTTCACCCAGAAGGGCACCCTGATGATTGACAACCCACCTGAGAGACTAAGATTAGGAACAGGGGTGAGGAAAAAAGACAAGAGTTGAAAGGAAAATTGAAAGGAGATAATGGGGACTTGCATGCCTGAGCTAAGACTGAGTTAAATTCAACTCCTTGGGGAGTGAAGGGGGTTCATATAGGAGAGACTTGTATAGGAAACCAAAATATTATGTGTTGTTTTGTTCTTGATTCTCATTTTATGATACTATGGTCTCTATGATACTGATTATTATGGTATTTTTTTCACATTCGATTTGAGGCTGATATACAGTCTCAATTTTGTGAAGTTTTATACATGCCTGAAAAGAACTGCCTTCTCTAATTTGTAGGCACAGGATTTCATACATATCCTTGTTTGTTACATGACACTAGCTAACTATTCAAATATTCTATATCCTTACTAGTTTTGGGGTTTTGTTAGAATCGTCAATTTCTGGGAAAGGCATATTTCTACATTTCTTTTCATATGGATACTCAAATTTAAGAAACAGGAAATACTGAAAAGATTAAGAAGAAATGCATATCTACAGAGATCATGCAACTTCAGAATACTTCAATTATGGTATTTCTTACTCATTTTGTTTGTTTGTTTATTTTAAGTCTTCTTCCCTAGAACTTTAACCTTCATACAGAGTAGGGAAGAAATTTTGCCTCTTTTGTTCCCTGTGGTATGTCTAGCCTCCAGCACTGTGCCTAACATATAGTACACACCTATAAATATTTGTTAAGGTAATTAATTCAATCATTCCCTTCCTTCAGTCTGGATTTAATTTCCTTCTTACTGAAGTTCATCCTATTTTTCTTTTAGGGTAGGTCTTGAGTGGTAAATTCTCTGGGTCCTTATGAACAAAAGTTTCCATTTCCTTTTCTTAAGGTTTTATTTTCTTTTTTTACAAGTTTTTAAATTTAAATTCTAATCATTTTACCCACAGTGTAATATTAGTTTTGGGTGTACAATATAGTGATTCAACAATTCCATACGTCAACTCGTGCTCACCATGATAAGTGCACTCCTTAATCCTCATCACGTATTCAATCCATCCCCCGCACACTTCTCCCCTCTGGTAAACTTTAGATTGACATAGTGGTGCATGTATATCTTTGAATTAGTATTTCCGTACTCTTTAGGTAAATACCAAGTATCACAATTGCTGGGTCATAGGGCAGTTCTATTTTTAATTTTTGAGACACCTCCATACTATTTTTCACAGTGGCTGCACCAGTTTGCATTCCCATCAATGGTGCAAGAGGGTTCCCTTTTCTCCACATGCCTGTCAGCACCTGATGTTTCTTGTATGGTTGATTTTAGCAAGTCTGACAGGTATGAGATGTTATCTCACTGTAGTTTGATTTGCATTTCCCTGATAGTAAGTGATGATGAGCCTCTTTTCATGTGTCTGTTGGTCATCTGGGTATCTTCTTTGGAAAAATGTCTACTTATGTCCAGAAATTTCTTTTCTGTCCTTACTCATGAATGAGAATTTGGTTGGATAAAGTCCTCTACGTTGATAGTTATTTCATTTTTCTTCAGGGTTTGAATCAATTATCTCAGTAATTGTGTTCTGGCCCTCAATGTTGTTATTGAGAATTCAGCTCTCTGTCATTCTTTGGGAGGTAAACATTCTCTTTTTATCTGGGAATTTTTTGCTTAATTAAACTCCTTTATATTGAGATAAACATAAATTCACAAGCAGCTGTAAGCAGTGAAAGCTCTTGTGCCTTTTACCCAGTTTATCATAATTGTAACATCTTACAAAACTACGGTGGAGTATCACAACCAGGATACTAGCATTGATATGATACAGATACAGAACATTCTCATCACCCCCAAGGATCCTTCATGTTACCCATTTTTATTTTTATTTTTCATATTGCTCTTTTATAGTCATACATACTACCCTTCCATTTAAACCCTATCCTGACCTGTGATAACCACAAATATGATCTTCAATTCTATAATTTGGTTATTTCAAGAATGCTATAGAAAGGGAATGGAGAGATTAAATATATGAACTGAGACACTGACTATTCAAAATGATGTCATTTTGCCAGTTCTAGTCAACTATAGAGACCTTACCTGTTTTCATATTCCTTTATCTACCTCCCACCACTTGTAATGTAATTACCTTAAGTATTTCTTCTACATAGAGAGACATATCACATAGTTATAATTTTTGCTTTAACCATTAAATATAATTTAAAAAAACTAAAAAGGAGAATGAATATTTAATGTGTTTACCTACAGTTTTGCTTACTATCTTCTTTCTTCCTTCCTGGCATTCTAAGTTACATTCTTTCATCTTTTCCCTTTTATTTGGAGAACTTCCTTTAGCCATACCTTTAATGTTATTTTGCTAGTAGCAAATTCTCTCCGTTCTCCTTCATTTAAGAATGTCTTGCTTTCTCCTTTATTTCAGAAGGCTATTCTCACTGGGTATTAGATTCTAGGTTGGCAGTTCTTTTCTTTCAATTATTGAAAAAGTGAGTCTTTTCCTTTTGGCCTCTGTGATTCCTAATGAGAAATCTGCTGCCATTCAAATTCACTTCTATCTCAATATTTTCAAGATTTTTTTAAAAAAAGATTTATTTTTTTAGAGAGAGGGAGACAGTGAAAGTGGGATAAGGGAGAGAAACAAGCAGACTTGTCTCTGACCATAGAGGCTGGCATGGGGTTCAACACCATGACCCCAAGATCATGACCCATGCCAAAATCAAGATTCAGACACTTGACTGACTATGCCACCCAGGCACCCCACTTTTCAAGATTTTTAATGTACCTTTCCTTATCAGGAATTTGATTATAATATGCCTTGTGGTATTTTTTGCATGTTTCCTGTTTGAGATATGCTCAGTTTTTTTAAATTTATAGATAGGCATGTGTCTTTTTACAAATATACAAAGTGTTAAACCATTATTTATTTGAGCACCTTTTAAATTCTGCATTCTTTATCCTGTACTTCCAGGACTTCCAATGAATGACACAGATGTTAAATCTTCTGTTATATTTCCATGGGTTTATATGGATTTTTGCATTTTTTTTAAAGGCTATTTTCTCTCTGTTCTGATTGTGTAATTTTATTGTTCATCTTCTGGTTTACTGATACTTCTTTTCCTTCATTCTGTTTTTCATCTCACTCTTTGGGGCTTTTTTCCCCCCATTTAATTATGATTATTATATTCTTCAGTTCTAAAATTTCCATTTGGTTCTTTTTTACACCTTTTCTGTCCTGAGACTTTCCGTATTTCTATTTGTTTCAAGTGTGTTTATAATTGCCGTCAAGTCATTTTTAAGATGGCTTCTTTAAAATCTGTCAGATAATTCTAACATTTGTCATCTCATTTTGGACATTTGTTGTCTTTTCATGCAGTTTGAGGTCTTTCTTGTTCTTTAAATGGTGAGTGATTTTCAGTGGAAATCTAGACAATTGGGTGGTTTGTTAAAAACTTCCTGGTCTTAATTAAATTTTTTGTTTTAGCTGACTCCTTTTAGGGCACTGTTCTGGAAAAGAAATGGGAGAGGTACAGGCTTATAACTCTTTTTAGGGATTAAAGTCCATGTTTCTTACTTGGCCTCCATTGACACCTGGGAACAAAGACTCTTCATTACTATGGGGAAGGAGTGGCAGTGTGGAGAGGAGTTTCTGACTCCTTGGTAGGCCTCCACTGATACCTCTATGAATGAGAGAGAGAGTTTTGTGTTATTCTTCCCTTCAATGACACTTGGTGTATGTTGGGGTGGAGGGAGGTGGCCTTGATTCCGCTGAGTGATGGTGCAAGTCCTGACTATCCACTAGACATCCTATGACATGCCCCTAGAAGTGAAGAGGAGGGATGCTTCAACACTGCCAGGTGTGGGTGGAACCCCAGCCATCTCATGTGGTCTCCACTGTACCTGCAGTGCAGGGAGCCTCATGAGCCCTTGACTGGGTGAATGTCCTGGGTTTCTACTTGTCCTTCTGTGATCTCACCTCAGTGTGGATATTGAGATTCTTCATCACAGACTCTTGATGGTAAAAGTCTAGGCTCCCCACTTGGCCTCTGTTAGCATGTGTATTATGATAGATAATATGTGACTCTGAGGGGCACCTGGGTGGCTCAGTTGGTTAAGTGACTGCCTTCGGCTCAGGTCATGATCCTGGAGTCCCTGGATCCAGCTCCACATCGGGCTCTCTGCTCAGCCAGAAGCCTGCTTCTCCCTCTCTCACTCCCCCTGCTTGTGTTCCCTCTCTTGCTGTGTTTCTCTCTGTCAAATACATAAAGAAAATCTTAAAAAAAATATGTGACTCTGAGGTAAGACCAAGAAAAGGTGTGGCAGCCCTGTCTTCAGTGAACTCTAATTCTCTACTAAGGATCACACAAAGTAAGGGACTGAGAATGTGAGTGTAACTCTGTAAGTTGCCACTATGTAATCTGAGCAGAAGTTTGGTCTCTAAGCCTCAGATTTCTCATTGGCAAAATGGGATTAATATGAACAACTGCATAGGACTGCTTGGGCGCTCTACACTGGCAGCAAATTTGAAACTCCTTGCTCATAGCAGGTGTTCAGTAAATGACACTTGCAATCACCATCATCATTAATGCCATCATCATCATCACATTAACCAGAAATAATACAACATAGTTTTGCATGAATCTGAGTCATGTACAAACCAAACTCTGATTCCCTATGTGAGAACAATGGAATCATTTGTAGCCATTCTCTATGGATCCAGAGTTGTTATTTAGGCCAGAAGGCAGGAACAGGCCCCAGAGCTATGTGTGACCTATAGAAAACTACCTCTCATTAAAGCACTGTTGTTTTTCCTCTGGGTATGGACCCACTTCAGGAATAACTGAGCAGATTTGGGGTTCTTGAGGTCAAGACAGGCAGTCAGAAAATCTCTTCCAGCCATTTGGCTCATACTCTGCTCTGTCCCAGCTAGGTTAGATGGCCATGTGCCAAGGCGGTGGTCCATTTCAACAACTCAGTACAACTTAAGCAAGCTTTTTATGAACTATATGCCCATGGAGCCAAGCAACAACCTGGTGAGGTAGGGAGGAAATTTCATAGGGGAGAGAGGACAAAGATGAAGGCTCAGATAGATAATAACTTGCCTAATCAAGCAAATAAGCAGCTATGCCAGGAGGGGACTCAGTCATTTGACAAGTATTTGATGAGTACCATCTTAGTTTGGGTTCCTTTAGAAACCGATGAGTCAAGGATCTGATGGTGAGTGGTTTATTTCAGAGGTGATTTCAGGAAACACTATTAAGGGAGTAGGGAAGAAAGAAGGGAAAGGAAGGTGGGCAATAATGCATTTTTAAGCAATTGAGTGTTGGGGGGTCACTGGAGCTAAATCCTGTTGTATGACATATGATCTCAGAGCTATTTCACATGAGGGGCAAGAGAGCTGCTACAGTATTTACCCACTAACCCCAATAGTCCTTGCCTGGTGCTGCCCCTGAGATCGGTAATTCCCTGGCATCTGTGACTCTGTCTGGGGACCTGCTCCGCCCACACTTCAAGCACTGATGGTTGGCAGGCAGGGAGGCATGCAGGCAGGCATGGAAATGATGAATGGTAAGGTCATATGTAGAGCATCTCCTTCAAGATGCCATATACCCAGCACTATGCCAACCACAAAAGACGCAGTAGTGGTCACAGTAGACATAATGCTTGCTTTTGTGGATTTTATTACTTAGTGGGAAAGATCAACAAGGTAAATAGATAATTATAATGTAAAGTGATAATGGCTATGGTAATGGAAATATAGTATGTTTGGGAACATATAGGAGGGGCGTCTACCCCAAGGTGGCAGGGCCAGGGGTAACTTCTCAGAGGCAGTGGCATCTCAGATTTAAGTCCCCACTCTCTTGCCTCTGAGATTGCCACAGTTCTGCTCCATATGCATTGAATTGGCTGTTGCCTACATATTCTTCATATCTCCACATGTGTGGCATTTCTTCAGAGAGACTTTTCTGAATCTCCACACTGGGTTTTACTTCCCATCAATATGCTTCTCTAGTAATCAGGATTTATATTAACACTGAACAGGAGGAGTACATTCCTTTCTCATTATTGTATCCTCAATACCTGGCCCAGTTTGTCAATCATTATCTGTTGAAGGAAGGAAGACATGCTCTGTCTATAGGAAAAGTCACACTCTCTACTGAGGCTGTGAACCCAAGGAAAAAGGGGGAAAAATAAGGGTGTGACTGGTGACAAGTTTTACCTTCTGAGAACTAATCCTCTAAAGCTGAATGTGTAGGTTTGAATTCAACGATAATGTGGGCACTTCCCAGTTGACTGAAGCAAACAGTGATCTTCTGCCAAAAAGTGGGAAGAAAATAAAGATTGCCTTTTGGTATCCACCTACTTGCCTTCCCACAAGTTCAACTCCACATTTCCTGGGTAGTTACTACATGCCAGGGATCGTCTTCTGTGGAGTCAGAAGAAAATGGTATGCAGTGTCCATTCTAGTGAGCCAGACTGTGAGCTCCAGAAGACAGGAGAGAGGAAATGTACCCAAGATGATGGATGAGGACCCCTTCTGGACTTTCTATTGGTGGGAGAAATGAACCCTTATTGTTGGATGGAGTTAAGTGTCCCACAGCCACAAAATCAGCAATATAAAATTATGTAATATATCCTATTCTAATTTGTTCTGAGGCAACATTCGAACCTCAACTCTCTCATCAGGATAAATGAAAACAAGGACAATGTTGTCAAGGCTTGTGCAGGAATCCTTAGAATCCTGGAAGCATGATAAACAACTGTGCTTACCCCTGGTTATATTGTACAAGGAGAGTAGGATGTGTGTGTGGATGTGCTCATAAATAGGTCCTCCTTATGGAGATAGTTAAACTAGTCCCTTGACAGAATCATAAATAAAAAGGCTAAAATCAAAGAGAGAACTCGGGCCTGATTGGGAGACTAGGGAAGACTTCAGAGAGTACAGCTTGACCTTCACCTTGAATAATGGGGAGAATTCTGGGTGTTGGAGGAGATAGTTGTAGGGGGTAGCATGAACTAAAAGTGGTTCAGGGATTTCTAAGTCATGTGGTAGAGCTGGGATATTAGTTGCACAGAAGGGATGTAAGGACATAAAAATGAAAAGGCAAGTTGGTTGAAGGAATAAGAAAACTTGAGTGTCATACTGAGAAGATGGGACCCCTGACTTGTCAGGTGCTAGGCAGTGACTGAGGACCACTAAGCAGGAGCACAGTTTGATCTTAGAGAACTCTGGTAGCTGTCTGGAAGACTGATTTCAGGAGGAGCAGAAAGACTTTGGAGGCTGTGGTGAAAGAGAGGCCTGGTCCTCAGCAAGGAGGAAACTGCTGGGAAGACATGGCAACTCCGCAGGGACATAGAAAAACAAATTCAAGGCAACACTGAGGCTTCCAGTTTGGGGCTAAGTTGATAGTGTCATTATATAAACGGCACTCAGGAAGGGGACCTATTCAGGCTCCACCCCAATCTGTTAGCTCTTCCCCTTACTCTATGGCCCCACAAGCTCTCATGCCTTTCGACCATCCTGGATCCCCTTACTCTCTACCCCTCTAGGCCTGCCCTATTTCCCCACTCTTTAGGCAGCTGGCATCCTGACTTTGGGAAAAATAACCTCTTTGAACTCCCATTTCCATTTCTAATATTAGAAGACTGAGACAGGATGGCATCCACCTCTGAAGTTCTGCTTTTTTCAGATTTATTCCTTCTGCCATGGCCACATACACTCAGTTCAGTTTTCAGGACATCCTCCTCTTCCCACTAGGTACCGTTATTTAAACAAGGCATGGCGCCTCACAAAGGAATGCAGCAGTAATGGTGTATTGCAAGCTGCAGACACACTGAGGCAGGTCTGGAAAGGAAGGGGAACTCTTCTGATCCTGAAATCCTTTCAACGTAGCCACCCCTGACTCTGGCTCCCAGTGGGGACACGAGTAACTTCCATCAGCAACCAGAGATGACTTAGGACAGATGAGGGCATCAAGCTTGATTACCCCCAGGCAGTCAGGTCTCTGGGTGGATCCTCAGGCATAAGACTGAGCCAGGAGGCACTGGCCCCAGAGGAGGGGGGGCTTTCTTGGAGCCTTACCCATTCAGAAAACTCCATTTCTGACACCCTTCTAAATGAAAATGGATTTCTCGATGGGAGCACCCTGGACTGGCAACCTCAGCATCACCTAGAAACTCATCAGACATATAAATTCTCAGGCTCCCCACCCCTCCCCCCCACCAGCTCAGACACTCTAGGGGTGGGGGGGGTGGGGGTGGGGGTAACAGTCCATTTTTTGACAAGCCCTGCAGGAGATTCTAGGGCATGCTAATGTCTGAGAACCAATCATTTAGAAGATTGGGGGCGGGAGAAAACTGCATTACTATTCCTAAATAATACATGAATATATTCATTATTTTGAACTGAAGGCAGACCCAGTAATATAATGTGGTACAAATTTTAGAATAGATGGAATTTATTTTTTTGTGTGAATAAAGTAGCTACTTTAGTGAAGCCTAGCAACATCTCTATGGACAAAGAAAGAAATTACCCGAGAGGCTGAGGTCTAAAAAATTTGGGTAATTAAGGCAAGTAAGTGCTGGGCTTTTATTTGTATCATCTTAAATGCGTGGGATTTTATACCTACTTTTTTCTTTTTTAAGCTATGTAACCTTTGATTTAAATGAAATCTAAACTGAAACCCCAAATGTATAACAGATAATTGGGTTGTACTCTAGGGAAATGGAAAGGGAGTCAGATCTCTGCCTCCTGATCCTTCCTCCATCCTCCTCCCTCTCTCCCCCCTCCTCCCCATTCCTCCTCCAGGGGCCCACAAGGCTCCAGGCAAGGCCCATTACTGCAGAAAATAGCTTTTATTCCCTCTTCCCATCGCATACCCCATGCAAAGGCTTCAGGGAAATTCTATCATATTCCTGGTACAGGCATTCTAATTAACACAAAAAGGAAATTTGTTTTTGTTGTGACCGTGTTTTCCCCTGAAGATCAAGGATGGGGGAAGGGAAGGGACTTCACCTGGGAGAGGACCTTTCAAGGGCAAGGTGAGCACAATAAAAAGGCAGGTGTTTAAATCACCTTTGCCGCCCAGAGACTGAGCCACCTGCCTAGGAATGTGCCCACAGTAAACACCTTTAATTGAGCCCAACAATCTGAGAAGCCTATTAAGTTGCAGCTCAGGAAGTGGGAGTGACTCAGTGTCTACATCTGTCACCGAGTTTTGCTTGAGCAGATGCGACTGAATCTGCCGGCTTCGTTTCTCCCAGGTTTTTTCCTGAAAAGAAAAGCCCACCTGTATTTGCATGTATGTGTGCAGCCTTCTAGAAAAATGGAAACCTGACTCTGCCAGCCATTCCATCCCCTCAGACTTTGTGTGTGTCCAGTTTCCTTTCTGGAAGCGGTTTTAGGCACCTTCTAGTAGAGTGGTTTTTGAATGATTTTTCTTTTAGAAACTAATCTCTTTCTTCAAAATAAATGTTACCCAGAAACAGATAAAGAGGAAGTTCATTCCATTTGCCCCTTCAGCAACCCCCGCCTGCCTTGTCACCTCCTAACCCATAGGGATGCAGCAAAGCCTAGTTTGAAGAACACTGGCATAAAACGTCTGAGCTCCAGAAGTAAAGGCCTTTCCAAAGAGAAAGAGAGAGAGAGAACCTGGGTTAAAGATGAATCTCCTGTTCTGAGATCTCTCCTATGCAATCCATATGCAGAAGCCCACATAGTCATTCTTTCAGCAGCCATGGTGGCTAGGCACTCACTCATTCATTATTATTATTATCTTTTGAGCAACTTTTATTAAACACCTGCTATGTTCCAAGCACTCACTAGCTGCTGGAGACCCAATGGTAAGCAAGAGATGTCTTTACAAAGTGTATTGCAGGATAAATGCACTCACTAAGTGGCCACACAAATGTAAAATGTGTTATTTATGTTGTGAAAGAGAAGAGGGAAGCCCCATAAGAACTCATGACTGCTGTCCCAAGTGAATTTTAACTCCTTTCTTGGTTTCTTTGTTTTTTAGGCAAACACACAATTTTAAAAAATTATGACAAGAGGATTTTTTTACCTCCTCAGAGAGGTCAGGGAAGCTTTCCCTAAGATGTAAAGCCCTAAGTGTAACAAACTGAAAGGCCAGATGGACTCAAGCAGAGTCAGGGGAGAGGTGGGCTGGCTAGGACCACCCAGGACCATGGCAGGCATGTTAAGATGCAAGTCTTATTGGGGCGCCTGGGTGGCTCGGTTGGTTGGACGACTGCCTTCGGCTCAGGTCATGATCCCGGAGACCCGGGATCGAGTCCCACATCGGGCTCCCTGCTCGGCGGGAGGCCTGCTTCTCCCTCTCTCACTCCCCCTGCTGTGTTCCCTCTCTGGCTGTGTTTCTCTCTGTCAAATAAATAAAATCTTTAAAAAAAAAAAAAAAGATGCAAGTCTTATGCTAAGAGGAATGGAAAATCAGGGGCAGTTTTTAAAGTCGGGGAAAGGGGCTCCTGGGTGGCTCAGTTGGTTGGGCGACTGCCTTAGGCTCAGGTCATGATCCCCAGGATCAAGTCCCACATCGGGCTCCCTGCTCGGCGGGAAGCCTGCTTCTCCCTCTTTCACTCCCCCTGCTTGTGTTCCCTCTCTGGCTGTGTTTCTCTCTGACAAATTAGAAAAAAAAATCTAAAGTCGGGGAGAGGGCAATTTATACAGGCAGATTGTAGTTTCAGAATGATTTTCGTGTTCCTAGTGTGGCGTTTCAATTGAGCATGTGCCCAGGGGCAGACACTAAGTACTGTCTGGAGGCCAGAGTTGATAAATGATGCATTGTTTCTGAATGGTGATTGTCGGAATGGAGAAGTGGACACATTTAAGAGGTACCTGTCCATTAATGTGGACACGATTTAGAAGTAGAGGGGATACAGAAGATGAGGACAAGGAGAGTGGAAAGGGTGATGCCTCGTTTATGCTTTGTGGACTGCGACTGGGATTACTGCCATGAGACCTACTGGCAATAATCCCACAATTGCAACCCTGGATACACATTATAATCACCTAAAAGCTTTTTTTGCTTTTTTGTTTTTTTTAAATACCGCACTCAAACCCTATTTCCAGAGATCCTGGTTTACTGGGTTGGAGTGAGGTCTGGACGTTCGTGCTCTTCCCCATCTCCTGGGGCTGATTTTAGAATGCCACCCAGAGTTTACCAAGGCTGAAAACCAATGCTCTAAATGATCCCCTCAGGGGTCTCATGTAGTTTCTTCTCTATTTGATTGTGCCTCACCATAAACAGAGAATGCCTCGATCTTCAGGGGCAAGTTGATTTGCCTCGAGAAAGCAACAGATTTACAGGAAATCCTGGAAAATGGGGCACAGAGCAGATTAGGAAGTAACCAAACACACCTGGTCAAGGGGAGGAGCAATGCAGAAGGTAAGAAAGGACCCCAAACTCACAGAGAATTGATAGACTCTGTCACTAATAAGCAACTTGCTCATCTCTCAAATGAAGGGTCTGAACCAGACCAGTGGTTCTCAAACTTGAGCTCACTTCAGCATCACCTGGGGGCCTTGTTCAAGCACAGACTGCTGGGTCCCCCGCTCAGAGCACTGGACTGGGTAGGCGTGGGGTGAAACCTGAAAATCTGAATGACCAAAAACCTTCCAGGAGATGCTGATACTGCTCCAGGCACCACGGCTGGGATGAGGGTGCCATTAACTGAGAGAAGGAACCCAAGAGAGATCCATTCATTAAGAAAGAGATTCCTGACTTTATTTAAGTTTTGATATTTTCTGCATCATAAATGTTACTGTCGATTTTTAAACAATACTATAATAACATTCTATTTATTTGACTCCTGGGGTCTTTGGCACCCTGTACCTTTTGCGCCACAGAGAGGGCCTCGTTCACTCGACTCCCATCCAGCTGCCGAGGGCTACATGCGGAGGACCAGTGCGCCAGATGGGTTCTATGGGCCCTTCAAGCTGTAACATTTCATGAAACGAGAAAGAGAGTGGTGGCGAGCAGAAGAAGGGGCTCTGAAGCCAAGCTGCTGGGGTTCATGCGGGGTCAATGTACTCTGTTATTTCCAAGATGCCCAGTTGCAGGGAAGGTGCTAAACTCCTCCGGATTTCTGTTTTTCCTCATCCACGGTGTCAAGATAATAACACTGATCACATGGGTTTGTAGTGACTGAGTTAACACACAGAAAGCACACAGTGTGGGCTGCATGCGGGGGGCAGTCGCCTTCATCAGCAAAGGCCTGTGGCTTTCACCCTTCTGAAGCACTCCTTCTGATAAGGATTACCCTGACTACTTTGAGGCTAGCAACTTCTTTTTTCAAGGCATCACAGTACTTATCCAGTCACACAGCTTCTTGTTTCTTACGATTTTCCAATTTGTCCCTTGTGGGTTTGCATCTACTCTATCCCAAAGAGACCACCTGCAAGGTTACCATAATGAAATGCAGCATCTTGTACAGAAGTCTTTAGAAAAATCGAGACAAACCTTGGGGAGCAATCCTCACTATTTATGGAACATCAATGAAATAACTAGTCAGTACCTACCACAGAATTCAAGAATCGCCTCATCTATTTTGTGGAACGCAAATACTTATATAAAGGGGAGACTGACAGTCAGTAGCTCCTGACACATAAGTTACGGTTTCTGCAAATGTAGTGAATGTTTGTCAAGTTTTGTAATAAATGAGTGCTCCTAATTTGCAGATTTGGGGGCAGTGCTCTAGCTTCTTTAGAGAGCCAGGTGAAGTGGACAGAGAGGTTTGCAGGGGACGAAGCCCAGATGCTTCCATCAGATGTCTTCATGCTGGAGTCTGTACTGTCTTCCCAGCCTCACATCTGCCATTACTCACTACTCGTTCTCACCAAAAGGACTTTCTGTTGTTTGTACATGATGTAAACTCACTCCCATCCTGCACTGGTCAGGCTGTTTATCCACCTGCAATAGCCATCTCCATTTCTTCCATATCAAAATCAGATTCATTCTTTGAGCTGTAGCTTAATGTCACCTTGAAGGACTCCTTTGCTACCCTCCATGTTCCATACCACTGTGTTCGTTATCGTCAGTGTCCATCAGGCACCCTTGGATATCTGGGTTTTCCATCTGGAACACCATCCTTGATGAGCATCCTTCATAGGAGGCACTCAACTGTAGGTTTTGTTGGGTTGGTTGTTAAAGCAACGTTGGTTGGCTGTCGACTTTAATCCACAAGCAAAATAAAAGAACCCTAGGTTATACTCAGAGAACTGGACTTGATTTTTTTGTTGTTCCATTCTCAATAAAAGCGTGCTATACTGATCTTCATGAGTCAAAGCAACAAATGGATGAACCCTTAGATCAGGCCGTTTGGGCCTCTCTACTGACCTATACTTTAATGTGCAATCTACCTGAACTACAAAATATTACAAGAATGATCCCTATAAGACTCATTGCTATAATCCTGTCAGAAAGCTCTTAAAGAAAGCCTGCACTGTGACTTCATTGCCCTCTGGAGAAACTGTTTCCCTGACTGAGGACCAAGAAAAAATGTACTTCCAAGCAAGTGGTTAGCTTTAATCTTGTTGATAGCCATGCATCGTGTCCTCTTTTCTCTTTTGCCCTGGCCAGGAGAAAGTTCTGAGTAAACATCCATAGGAGTGCTGACAACAGTGACTCCACTGTTGGCCCCCCATCTTGTCTGAGCCTGGGCAATGACCTCCGCAGGGGTACGTGTTCCACACCTTGTGGAGGTAAACATGAGCCCTGCCCAGAATGCAGAAGTCTGTTCCAATCTTCCCTAAAGTAGTGGCATTCTGAGTAACTAGTAGTGATTACGGATGCACAGAAGGCCACACATCAGATAACCATCCCGTGTCCTCGCCACCATGCCCCTCACTACATAAAACCTCTGGGTTAAAGTTCTGATACATGTGGAGAATAGGGATACAGAACAGCTCTTCAGTGTCCCTGATCTTCCATCTGCCTCCCAACCCACTTGCCCCTAATCACTAAGTTACCCTGAATACAACTCTATAAATGGCATGGAGAGGCTTGATTTTTCCATATTGTCTTTCCAGCCCAGAGGACACTTTACTGATGCTCCTCTACCTTCTAAAACACTGTATAGAATATTTTGATGTGCATTGTTTATATTGATCCTATTCCTGGCCTCACATTATTTTCCTAACTTTATTTAATTTTCGGTATTTCTTTCATTTCTTTAAAATTTTCCTTTTTGTTTATATGTTCTTATAAGATAGTTCAAATCTTTTTATAAAAAAGTTGGGAGATGGCTTCTTAAATAATTAGTATTTCCTTGAAGACAGTTAATATATCTTACTTACTTTGAATTTCCAATACTAAACCTAGAACTTGGCAAATTTATGAATTTCCAAAAAGTAAAGGGGGAAGAATGAGGGGATGAAGGAGCAAGTCAAGCTAGTGGTAGAGGTATCTATGTCCTACTCATACATCTAGATAAATAGTGGAAAAAACCCAAGATATATTTTAGGACAATGGAAACCACACTAAATATTTCAGATACAGAAAACCTAGAGATGCGTTTTGCATATTTACCACCTTCTGCTATGGTACAGATACTTTAGTTTACACTCAGTTATCAGCATAAGTAGACACTACCCCAAGGACCAACGGTATTGCTAAAGCAATTATTGTTTAGCTTTCTGAATCTTGTTTATGTACTTTTTTGGTTCCAGATATTGGTACTGGAGATAATTCAATGCACGTTTTAATACTCAGTATAGCCGTTCTAAGAGAGAAAGGTTGTGAGCATAAAATGACATGAGAAAGCACTTTGTAAAGTTAGAAGTCTTAATAAGAAGCAATGTGATATGTATTTATTCACGAGAACAGACCTCGCAGGGGCATTCATTTATCTGTCAAAAGGAAATTCCAATTTTGTGACCTAACATAAAAGGGCTATAAATGCAGTGTATATAAAGCATACATATCCCGACACACACCAGCAATTCATAAAAGCAAGTAACAGTCACTGTTGAGTACATGTTCTGTGTGGAGTCATCTGAGACTCCTCTCTTTCTCACAGACTCCACACTCAGCAGGTCAGCTCATCTGATTGCCACCCACCAACTCCAGAGCTGGACTGAGCCACCGCCCTCCATACCCATGAGGGCTCCCAACTGAAGAACCACTATTGCGCTTGTCCCTGTTCACATATGCCCCACAGAGAGCCCGAGTTCTCCTTGAGGAACCTAAGTCAGACTATGGCACTCTTCTAAACAAAGCACTCCAGTGAATTCCCATCCCATTTCACTTGGAGAAAAAGCCAAACTTTTTGCTATGCTCCTCTTCTATCATCTCTCTGGATACTTTTTCTCCTACCACCCATTCCTTACCCCTTCCTGGCTATGTGTCCCTTTATTGTACTTTAAATATGACAAGTATACTTATGGGCTTTCATGTTATGCTTGGTACCTTAAATGCTCTTACCCTAAATATCCACACGGCTCATTTTCTTACGTGTTTTTTGTTTTTGTTCATGTCACCTTCTCAGTAAGACCTTTACCTACTACCCAATTTAAATTATGAATGTCTTCCCATCCCTACTCAGGAGCTCTCTATATTCTTCCCTTGCTTAGTTTTTGTTCATAATAATTATCACCTTCTAACTCTCCACTAATCTCTCTCTAGCTCTCTCTCCATTAATATATAAAACAACAAAACAATCAGTTCATATGTATGAGTTATATATATAAGAATTATTTATTTGTATATATATTTATATATTTATTTCTATATGTGTCTATATATGTATTGTTCACTTGTATATACATTTGTATATTTATTTTTGTATGTGAATTTTCTATGTTAATTATTTGTTTCTTCCAACTCGAAGAACTCTATAAGAGCAGAAATTGTTGCCTGTTTTGTTTACCATTACCTCAGTGCATAAAACAGTGTCTGATATTTAATAAATGTTTGTTGAATGAATAAACCATCCCAGACTCTCCTTCCTCCAATAAATTTTACAGACTTCTGTGGTATTAATTTCTTAGGTCATTGCCCTGTTCTAAATTCTCATTGGCTTTCTATGGCTCTAAAAGGAAGCTCACATTGCTCAGTAAGAATAGTGACTTCCTACCCACATTTTAATTTGTGTTCTTACTACTTCTTTTAATGCTTCATCCAAACTGATCTCCTTTGCTTAGCATTGTGTATGCTGCACATTCTACCACCTCTGTGACTATATTTAAACTCTTGTCTCTGCCTGGAATATCTTCCCCTCCCTTTCTGAAGATCCAAATTTTAATCATGTTTTAATGCTTAGACCAAATGCCATCTCCTCCGTGGAGCCTTCTCTTGTCCTTCCAGCAGGAAGCCATCTGTCTTGCTTTTTTCTGAGTTGTACTCTTAGCTGACTCTCTCTCATAACACATCATGATATTGTAGAGAGCATAGCATAGGGTCAAGAGTATTGAAACTCATAGTGTAACCCGGAGCATGTTCTTTAG
This sequence comes from Spilogale gracilis, assembly GCA_004023965.1. Lineage (NCBI taxonomy): Eukaryota > Metazoa > Chordata > Mammalia > Carnivora > Mephitidae > Spilogale > Spilogale gracilis. The sequence goes on along the minus strand of PITA01001552.1, from coordinate 21,690 downwards.
GTCTCTAAAGTCTTAGTTCTCTCATCATAAAATGAGGATGATAGTAGCTTACGTTATGATTATGAGTTTAAGCCAGATAATGGAAGTAAATCTGGTTTTCTCATTATCATCACCGTCATCTTTTCTTTCTTGGAATATGGTTATGCTGTTTTTTCTGCTGAACTATAAGCTTCATGAAAAATGGAATAAATGTCTAATTCACCTCTACACAACCCAGATACTCAGTAAATATTTGTAGAGTAAATTTGAGAATCAAGACTGTGACTTTGTCCTCTAAGTTAAAGACACTTGCTAAAAAAAAAAAAAAAGAAAAGGCTTTTTTTTTTTTGCAATCATATTCTAGCAAGCAAATCCATTCCTATGTGACTTTTAGCTCTCAGATATTGTTTGCACTGAATTTGAAGCTCACTAGCATTAGGTTTTCTTACTTTGTTTCTTAGTGTACATAAAGAATTCATTAGTTAAGAAAATACCAACCCAAGTCTTTCTGAAACAAGCCCAAGGAAATGTAAGGTCAGGAAAGAAAGTTCAAGAGCAAAAAGAAAAAAAGTTCAAGAAGATAAAAAGGAGACAGTCCTCTACCCAGATGGCTATAGAGGTAACACTCAGCCAGGGACAGAAAGGACACAGATGCAGAGTGCTATGAGAACACAAAGGGAGGGTCTTCAGTTCCTTTGTGTTGTCTGAAGTACCTCCTAGAGGAGATGAAGCCTGAGCTGAACCATAAGAGATAAGCAAAAATTACAAACAGAACAAAGCAAAACAAACAAACAAAAAACAAGTGAAATGCCAGGCAGAAAACATGGCACAAACAAAATTAAGAAGAACTGAAATAACATCACATAAGCTGGATTTTATGGACATTTTCGCATGATTACAGCTTCTATTCCAGGGAAGGAATAGAAAAGTATAAAGGTAGGTGGAGAATTGTGGGCCACATCACAGACTACCTTAAGCACCACACTCTGGAAATATGTTCTATGGGTGAAGGGGGAAATGGAAGAATTTGAAACAGTAAAGGGACCTGGTTGTATTTATGTTTGAGATAGATTTCTCTGGCTAGATGTAGAAGCCAGATCTGAGAAACACAAGAGTGAAAGCAAAAACAAAAAGAACAAAATAAAACAAAACACAAAAACAGGTCAGGAGGCTAGTGAAAAATTCCAAGCTATAAAAATGGAATACCTAACCAGAGAAGCAGAGCAACAGAAAAAGAGATGGAACAAAAAAATGCAGACAATAAAATCAGGTGGATGGGATGATTGGTATATAAACTGGATGGGAAGAAGGAGGAACATGAGTTTCCATTGATTTGGAGTGGGCAGAAGGTGATGCCAGTCACTGAGACAGGACAGTGATGAGAAGGAGAATAGTAGTTAGATATGTGGGAGAAAGATGATGATGCAGTTTTAGTTACTCTGGAACATCAGTACTCAGTCTTAACCATGGGTAAGAGGTCCATGCTGGAGAAAATATTTTAGTGCCATCAAAATATAGGGTGGTTAAACCACCGGGGTGCATGAACTTACTCAAGGACAGAGCTCATGTCGTTCTGTTCACCAGAACTGCGGTGAACACACCATCGAAAGCAGAGCAGGAACCCACAGAGGAAGCAGAGTAGGAATGCACAGAGAAAGAGAAGAGGAGAATCAAATGAAAATAAATTTTTAGACACTAAGGAAGTGGAGAATTTCCGAAAGGAGGGAATAATCAACAGTGTCAAATATAGCTGCAATGTAAAATAAGATATGAACTAAAAAGTGTTCTTAGATTTGGCAAAGGCTTTTTACGTTAGACTAGGAGCAAGAAGGAAAACAAGAAAGGGTTAAGCTTGCTGCTTGGGAAAAGATGATGTAATGTTAACAGATGACAGCGAGAGAGGAGAAGCATCTAAAATTTCCATTGCTTATCTCTTCTATCAAGGAGAATGATCTTCAAACTAGAAAGATAATGCCAATGGCTTTAAGAGGGAATTAAAAAAGCCCAAGCTAAATGAGAATTTAATGAAGATAGCATTATGTTGTTTTACAGATAAGGAATTCTTCCAGGCCTAGATGAATTATATTCTAGGTCATACATATACACGCACACACACATATATGCACACACATACATGCACACACAAACTCTGCAGTATGGTTTTAGAACTTCTGCCAGAAAACTTTAAGTATCATAGGTAAAAAAGTCAGGGGTGCCTGGGTGGCTCAGTTGGTTAAGCTCCAGCTCTCAGTTTCCACTCAGGTGGTGATCTCAGTGTTTTGAGATTGAACCCCACATCGGGCTCTGCACGCAGCATGGAGTCTGCTTGAGATTCTCTCTGTATCCATCTTCCCCTCCCCCTGTTTGCTCATGCACTGTCTCTAAACAAACAAACAAATAAACAAACATATCTGAAAACATTTTCCAAAGATGCTGAAAGACTGGTGGTTAACCAAAGGAAAAAGGAACTCAGAGAAATTGTGTTCAAATATATAAAGTACTATCATGCAGAAAAAAGAGTAGATTTATTTTGTGACCCAAAAAGCCAGAACTCAAATAAAAGTGTAGAAGGTGTAGAAGTATAGAATTCAGCTCATTCTATAGAAGGACTTTCCATCATTCAGTCATGACATGAGCCAACTTGAAAGGCAGCAGTTCCTGGCTTAGACGTGTCTGAGTGGAGGTTGATGGCCATCTCGTCAGGATGGAGAGTTGGACTCAATGTCGTAGGGCCAATACTGGGTGCTCATGCCTTTATTCACCTTCAAGAGACATTACTGAGTGGAAAGAGCACTTTTTCCTATTGAGCGGAGAAAATGAAACAAATTATATTTGTCATTGTCATTCCTGCATTACATTACCTCTAAGTTCCCTTCTAAATAGGAAATCCCACGTATTTAGATTCTAGAAATGATAGTATATGTAGTTTCTACATTGAAAGTTGAAGTGATGGCAAAAAAGAAACAGCTCAGTTAACTAAAGTATTTGGGAGCTGAAGTATGAATGTTGCTGTTGTGTTAGATTTCATTTCCCATGAGACCCTTGCTGGAGAACCAAGGTTGTGGGGTGAATTAGGCAGTGTTCCATGCTGCCTTCAGACTCTCAGATTTACGCACAAATATTTAATGATGTCCTTCTGGTGCCAGGCACAATGCTAGGTACAGCTGCTGAACAGAAAATGTGTCAAGACAGGCACTAGGTACACTTAGAACAGAAGGTGATGATGTTATAAAAGACTTTTTGCCATCTCCCTCTTGGCCCTTTTAAATGAATTACAATGATCAAAGGCATTAGCATTGAGTTCTTGCTTTGTATAGTTCAGCCACAAATCAAATACTGCTCTCTGTTTATTGCTGACAGACCGTAATTTAGAGGGAAATGTTCAGAGAGGTCACTATTTATGATTACCCAAAGTGTTTCATTTGCAAGAATTATAAATGGAAAATCTGGCACATAGTTAGAAATGTAGATCTTCCAATACATAAATTTGCCCCATTGATTTTTATGTATTTCTTAAACTGTGCACTGAAGCTTTCAATATTGTTTTGGAACAGATTGACCATAAATATTTAAATAACTGCTGTTCAACAATCAAAGCTACTCACAATGGTAGCTGTTTGAAGATACAAATGAGATCGATCGGCTGAGGTCAAGAAAAGCAAGTTGAATAGAAAAGATTCAAGGTAAATTATTACCGCAGCCACTAAAAAAGGGAAAGTTTGTAAGACAATGCTTGAAATGTATCAGGTGATCAATAAATAGTTTGGGATGAGGTGTATGCATAATGGTGTCTATCACTAACATGGGGATGGGAGAGAAGAAAGATTTTAGACTTTCACAGTGGCAACGTAGAGCCACAAAATCACAGTGAAGTCAGATCTGATGCCGGCTATATAAGAGATATGCTAAAAACACAGAAGACTTTAAATACAGGGCCTATGACCAAAATACAGCAAAGTGGCCTTTGTCTTAACAACTAGTCTAAGAAATATTCTTCTTATATGACCTGAATACCACGTCTCTCCATTGTATATGGAAGAGATGTTAGTCACTTAAACATGGTTTTAAAAATATCCTAGAGAAGTCTCCCTCACCCTCCTAGACCAGGTCTGTTGATCCTGTAGTGGCGCTATGGGAGGAGTGTAGTTAGCTGAATCTCCAGCTGCCACACCTTTACCATCCACCACAGCACCCACACTGAGGCCACGTTCTCCTTGGGCAGTTTCCAACCAGTGAGTGAGTGTAGCATATGGACTAGACCCAACCATTCCAGCCCCAACAGAGGATTACTCTAGGAGGCAATCTTTGCTCTGGGGCTTTCCCCTAATCTGGCCAAGGCTTTCTCAGAGCTGCATAGAGGTCTTACTTTCTTTCCACCCAACCTTCCCTCTCTCCTTATACAGGTGTCAGACTCACATCATTATCTGCAACTCTCCCCACTCCTCTGTTCTCTCCCTTTTTTCTTCCATAAGCATTCCCACTAATAAATCTCTTAACATTTTATAATTCAATCCTGGCATTTTCTTTCTGGAGAGCCTAAAGGGACATACCCAGTTACGTACTCTCAAAGTACATCATTCCTTTTCTTCAAAGCCCACATATTTTGTAAGTACATACTTATTTATGTAGTTGTTCGATAAATGATTCTCCTGCCATCAGACTTTTGATTTCCACTGGGATTTAGGAAATTTTCTACTTTGTTTGTAGAATCTGTCAAACAACCTAGAAAATTATAAGTTTTTTTATTATAAATGTTTACTGAGTGGATGAATGGGTATAGAAATGGTTCTATATCATGAAAGATTTGGGTGTTGTATTAAAGAAGATGGAACAAAATAGTCACAATCAACTTTGGCAAAAGAAGGAATGCAGGAGGGGTGGAAAGACAGAAGGAAAGCTGAAAATAACCTAACAGTACTTGTAAATTTACTTAAATTATACCTTTCTGCTTGTGGGGTTTTGATAGGGATTAAGAGAGAAGGTACAGGCAACACTACAAAGATCTCAGAGCTCTGATTCTCAGAATCTGGTATTAATACATCTATTGTAATTCTGAATTTCTAATGAGTACAGTATTGGTGTAATAGTCACACGAGACTGACACCTAGTTAACATGTCTTTCTGTCTTCGAAGTTCAGACTTCCAAGACTACAAACTGAAAATGGAAGAAATTTTCCAATCAAACCAAGCAAACTCCCTGGAAAACTGAGAGCATAAGGAAGTGTTTGAGGGAAAAAGCTACATGACCAAAAATTTCCAGGGTATTGTGTTATTCCATGTGACACATTGTCATTAATTCTTACAGTCACTGCAAAACTTGTGAGCTCCCTTATGCCATACAGAATTGGCAGCATATGTTAACAGATGTGAAGGTAAAAAAAAAATAATTTCTGACTTCTATTTCTGGTCATGATGGGGCAAATGGTACGAGACTAGCCCATCGAGTATCACTACTAAAATACTAGACAGAATATGAGGGGAAAAAAAACTATTTTCAGATAGAAAACAATGACTAACACATAACTGTAATCCCTTAGATAAAGAAAATAAACAAGCAGAGCCTTATAATCGCTCCTTCAGTCTGGAGGCACTTGATGGACCCCAGAGTAAGAAAGGGGCAGCCAAGCAAATCATGACCTTCTTGCTGCACTGAGGAAACAGAGAAGATTTCTGGGAGTCTCAGCCAGCTGTAATTTGAAGCAGTGTGACAAGGAGCAGAAAGCAGAGAAAAAATTCAGGATGTGTATAAGGGAAGTCTTCTTGAGTCTCAGACTATATGTTAAGAGATACATGCATAGTGTGAGACTCCACAAGCCTGGAAAAGAATGACCAGTAAGCCTAAAATATTGGGAAGGTATAAACTGACTAGCTTTGAGAACTACCTCTCACCCTCAAATGGGAGATTATTAACCTGAGACACTCAGTACAGATCACAGAAAAGTCATGCTCCAGCATCAGGGCTACACCAACTACAGCATGATGGTTCATCTAGGTTCCCCCCAAGCAAAGCTTAAAATAGACTCTAAAAGGACAAGATTATTAACAAACAAATGAACTATCAGAATAAAAGGCAATGTTCAGTCAATAGAAGTAGCTCTAAACATTATAGGGAGGATAGTTTATTAGTCAAGGACTTAGAAGATGTGTTAAAAATATATTCAAGGATTTAAAGGAAACAAGAACATAATGAGAAGAGAAAAGGAATCTACAAAAAGGCACCTAATGGAACTTCTAGTTATAAAATACACCATGTCTGGAAAAAAAAACAACCAACAAAACTTAGGATGAGCTTCAAAGTAAACACAATAAAAGCAAAAATCACTGAAATTGAAGACAGGGAGATAAAACTATCTAAACTGAAACACTGCTAAAAAAATTGCTTAAAAAAATAAGAGAAGGGGCACCTGGGTGGCTCAGTTGGTTAAGCGACTGCCTTCGGCTCAGGTCATGATCCCGGAGACCCAGGATTGAGTCCCACATCGGACCCCCTGCTCAGCAGGAAGCCTGCTTCTCCCTCTCTCACTCCCCCTGCTTGTGTTCCCTCTCTGGCTGTGTTTCTCTCTGTCAAATAAATAAAATATTAAAAAAAAAAAAAGAGAAAGTTAGTGATCTGTGGGGGAAAGATCAAGCCACTGAACACTGCAACTGGAGTGCTAGGAGAGTTAGAAGTCGGCACAAAAAGTACGAATGGAGTGATAGCTAAAATTTTCCAAATTTCATTTAACAATATAAAACCATTGAACTAAGAAACTTAATAAAGCACTTAGGATAAGTTAAAAAAATTTTGTAAGGCACATAATAAAATTACTTAGTAATAGTTATAAAGGTAAAAAATTTTAAATAATCAGGAAAAAAGGGTCCATTATATAGAGGTGAACACACAAAAGAATGACCACTGACTTTTCACCACAAATAATATAAGCCATTAAGATAATGGAAGAAATTGGGGCTCCTGGGTGGCTCAGTTGGTTAAGCGACTGCATTCGGCTCAGGTCATGATCCCGGAGATCCGGGATTGAGCCCCACATTGGGCTCCCTGCTTGGTGGGAAGCCTGCTTCTCCCTCTCTCACTCCCCCTGCTTGTGTTCCCTCTCTCGCTGTGTTTCTCTGTTAAATAAATAAAATCTTTAAAAAAAAAAGATAATGGAGGAACATTTACAAGTGTTTAAATAATTTTTTAAAAACCCTATCAACCTTGAGCTCCATAACCAATGAAAATATCTTTCTTTCCTTCAACTATGAAGGCAACATAAAGAACTTTCCATAGAAGACAGAAAAAGTTGAGTGAATTCATTACCATGGAAAGGATTGTTGACATGAATTCTGATCTATATAAAGGAATGAGGAAGACAGGCAGTAGTAAATACATGAGTAACTATAAAAGACTTGTTTTCTTGTTTTCATTTTTTAAAGAATTTGACTAAACCAAACATTTTACTTACTAAATCAAAAAGATGATCCATGAATTGTGTTATATTATAGGTACATATATCACCTATTCTACACACATGTATGAACACCTTATGTAGAAATACTGATACAAAGACCAGACAGGGAAAGGAATACTGCTGTTTACATTGCACATAAATGGTATAATGCTTAGACTATGATGTTAGATATATATTTTAAATCCTGGAGCAACCACACAAAAATAAAACAAAAAAGTACACCTGATAAATCAATAAAGCAGAAAATATGGTAAAGATAGGCAATTAATAGAAAGGAAGGCAGAAAAAGAGGAAAAAAGGACAAAGACCAGATAAGCAAATAGGAAATATAGCAAGAGAGTCAATTTAAAATGGAATAAGAACACCAGTTAAAAAGCAGAGATTTACAGATTAGACAAAAATGCAAGCCCCAACTAAATACTGTCTTCAAAAATGCACTTTAAGTAAAAAATACATAGATCTCAAGTGAAAGGATAGAAACCGTCACGCCATGCAAATAAGCCTAAGAGTCATCCTAGTATCAGAAAAACAAAAACAAAAACAAAAACCCAGACTGAAGGACAAGCTATATTCCCAGGACCAAAAAGGGCATTTTGTACTGATAAATGGGTATTTCAGAAAGCTATAACAATATTAAGTATGTATGGGCCCTATAACAGAACTTCAAATTAAGCAAAACTAACAAGAACCAAAAGGAAAAATAGACATATTTACATTTATAATAGAAACTTTGGACATTCCTCTCTCAAAAATAGATAGAAGCAGAATCAAAGCCAGTAATAATGTAGAAGCAAATAATATTATTACCCAATTTTCAGTTAGCTGACACTGAAAAAACACAATACCCAATACCTGAAAAAATACACATTCTCTTTAAGTGTACATGGAATATTCACCAAGAGCAATCATATATCAGGTGGCAAAGTCTCCAGGAATTTAAAATGACTAAACTCATACAGAAAATGCTCTCTAGCCACACTATAGTAAATTAAAAATTAATAACAAAATCCAAAATATCCTCAATTATTAGAAATTAACAACACTCTTGTAAGTAGCCTATGGTTCAAAGAAACCGCAAGAGAAATTTGATACTATTTTTAACGGAATGATGGGGGAAAAAGCCCACTATATCAAAATTCATGGATTGCCGATAAAGAAGCATTTGAAAATTTATAACTTTAAAAGCTTATTTCAGAAAATAATAAAGGTTTAAAATTAGTGATCTAAGCTTATACCTAAAGAATCTAGAGAAAGGAGTACAAAGTAAAACCAAGTGAGGAGAAAGAAGGAAATAATAAAATTAGGAGCAGGAATCAAAAGCAGAACAAAGAGTCCCTTTAAAAAGAACAGAAAAAGAAAAACAAATGAACAATATGAGAAATGAGAGAAGGGACTTCATTACAGATCCCACAGACTTTAAAAGGGAAATATGTAGGTATTATTAACCACATCAGAAATACGTAGGTATTATTAACCACCTCATGCTGCTAAATTTTCCAATTTAGATTAAATAGATATTTCCTGAAAGACACAAATGAACACACCAGACACAAGAAGATACAGAAAATCGGAAAAACCCTTCCTTCTACTAAAGAAATGGAATTTAGCACAAACCCTTCCAAAGTCTGGGACCATTTGGCTGAAATGGAAATTCTATCAGATATTTAAGAAAGAAATACTCTTATATAAATTCTCTGAAAATGGGGGAGGAGGAAATAATTTTGAACATGTCATATGAAGGCCAGCATTACCCTAACACTGAAATCACACGCAGATACGACAGGAAAATAAAACTGAAGACCAACATCCTGCTGATCATAGGTATGATAATCCCTAACAGAATATCAGCAAATTTAAGTAAGCAATACATAAAAACTGCAATTAATCATGACCAAATACAAGATTGATTTAAAATTTAACCTACTGTGGGATGCCTGGGAGGCTCAGTCGGTTATGCATCTGATTCTTGATTTCAGCTCAGGTCGTGATCTCAGGGTCCTGAGCTTTCGTACCACTTCAAGTGTTGGGTGTGGAGCCTGCTTAAAATTCTCTCTCTCCCTCTCTCTCTGCCCCTCCCCACTGCTTGCATGCTTTCTCTCTTCCTCTGTCTCTCTCTCTCTAAGGAAAATAAAAAGTTAATCTGTTGAATCCATCTTAAAGAAATAAAATTAAAAAATTACATCATCATCTCGATAGCTACATTTGATCAATTCAACAACTAGTCATGAAAACAGCAATAAGAATTGAAGAAAATTTCTCAGTGAAATAAAGGGTATATACAAAAACCTATAGTTAACATAATACTTACTGGAGAAATATTGAATTTTTTTCTAAGATTATGAACAAGGGAAAGATATCTATTCTTACCACTTATATTCAACATTGTATTAGAGATCAAGAAGGAAAGAAACAAAAGAAGAAAGATTTTCAAAAGAAAAAATAAAACTGTCCTTTTTCCAGATGACATGATTGTGAAGGTAGACTACTCTAAGGAATCCAGCAAAAAGTACTAAAGATAGTAAATGAATTTGGCTAGTTCTGACAATTTAAGACCTAAACACAGAATTTAATTTTATTTCTATACAGTAGGAAAAAAAGTTAGAATATGAAAGTTTTAAAATGCCGTTTACAACTGCAGTAAAAATATTCACAAGATAAATTTAAGAAACCAGAATGAATGGAGAAATATATTATATTCCTGGGTCAAAAGACCCAATAGTGTTAGATGTCAATTCTTTATTTTACTTGATCAAAATTACAGACTTCTGCTCTCTAAAAGGTGCTATTACGGGAATAAAAAGATGAGCTCCAGACTGTGGGTAAATATTTTAAATCATGTATCTGGCAAGGGAGTTTTATCTGGAAAATATATAAAGGACTCTCAATACTCAATTACAAGCAAACAATCCAAGAAAAAGTGGGCAAAATATCCACACAGACATTTCACCAAAGAAGATACATAGATGACAAAGAAGAACATGAAAAGATGCCTAATTTCATTAGTCCTTGGAGAAATGCTGATTAAAACCGCAATGAGATGCCACCATAAATCTATTGGAATGGCTAAAATTAAAAAGACTGACTTTGTCAAGTACCAGATGGGGAAACTGGAATGTTCATACATTGCTAGTGGGGTGTAAGACGGTCCTATTGCTTTATGGAATGATTAGGCAGTGTCTTAAAATATTCCCCTATCATTTCATCCAGCCAATTACCTAGAGAAAAGAAAGCATATCTCCATAGAAAGAATTGTCCATAAAGGTTCACAGCTGCTTTATTTGTAATAGTCCTATACTTCTTATAACCCAAAAGTCCAGCACTAGGTAGACAGATCGAACATGGTATATTCATATATAGGAACACTTCTCAGCAAATAAAGACTGAACTACTGATACCCACAGCAAAATTGATTATTTTAAAAATGATAGTGCTGAGTGAAAGACACCAGAAAAAAGATACTGTGTGATTCTATATACATAAAATCATAGAATATACAAACTAATAGTGACAGAGAGCAGGTTCAGGGAAGGGGAGAGATTACAAAGGAGCACAAGGGAGCTTCTTAGGGGTGATAAATATTCCCATTCCCTTAATTAGTGACAGTTTCATGGGTGCATACGTATGTCACAACTTATCAAACTGTACAACTTCACATGTATAATTTACTTTATCAATTATACCTCAATAAAGCTGTTAACATCGGCAAGCTATTTGAATAAATATTTCTCAAAAAAGGTATAAATGGCCAATAAGCACACAAATAAATGTTTAACATCTTTAGCCACTTGGGAAATAAAAATAAAACCACCATAACATACTACTATACATGCATCAGAATGCCTGATAGGAAAGAGTGGCAATTGCAAGGGTTGGCCATTATTTGAAGAAACTAGAACTCTCATACACTGCTCATGAGAGTATAAAATGATACAACCACAATGGGAAAGAAATTTTGCCATTTCTTATGATATTAACATATCTTAGCACATGACCTAGTAGTTCTGCTCCTACTATTTACCCAGGGAAAATCGGAGCTTGTATTTACAAATAGCTTTGTAAAACAGTGTTCACAGTAGCTTTATTAATAACAGAAACTGGAAACAACACAAAGATCTACAATCAGGTTAATGAAGAAACACATTTCGGTACATCCATGCAATGGATACTGTATAGCAATAATATGAAGGGACTGCTAATATATGAAACAAAATGGATCAACCACAAGAATATTTTGCTGAGTGAAAGAAGTCAGACATACAAAAAACATTCATACAAGTGCATTTACATGACATTCTCCAAGGATAGAAACTACAGTGAAAGAAATGAAGTCAGTGTGTTCATATAAAATTATGAATGTACAAAATACCAATGAATTGTTTGCTTCAGAAAAGTTGGTTTTGTGTTATATCAATTTCACCTTGATTAAAAAAAATCAGGTGTGCCTGGGTGGCTCAGTCAGCAAAGCAGCTAACTCTTGATATCAGGGTTGTGAGTTCAAGCCCCACGTTGGGTGAAGAGATTACTTAAAAATAAAATCTTTTAAAAAAATTATATAAATCCATGTGTATGACTGCGATAGGAAGTGGGAACATTCACTATAAATGAGCACAAAGTAATCTTTTGGAATGATGGAAATATTCTGTATTTTGATTGTGGTGGTGTTTAAGAGCAGTATACATTTGTTAAACTCCTTGGGGGTATTCAGTCAGTTAAGACTCTGATTCCTGGTTTCAGTTCCAGGTGAGATCTCAGAGGCATGAGATCAAGCCCAGCTTGCGGCTCTGCACTCTGCATGGAGTCCACTTAAGACTCTTTCTCCCTTTCCCTCTGTACCTCCCACCTGTGTTTCCCTCAAATCAATAAATAAATCTTTAAAAATCTCCAGGAGTTAAACTCTTAAATGGATGAACTTGATTGCATGTAAATTATGTCCCAATAAAATCAATTTAAAATGCATTTCCTCAGCTTGCAGGAATGGGTGCTCAAGCTGTCTATCTTTCTGGGACAATGAGAAGTAAGCAGAAATCAGAGGGCGAGGTATCTTTCTAGCAAGAGACCACTTGGATGGAATGGTAGCTTTCTGCTTCTTCATAAAGATATTTGAAGTCTACTTCATCTACAAGTAGATGCTCTCTGATTGCTGGGTGTGTTTAGCTAATATGGATTTACAAGGGGGGAGAAGAAGAGAGCTTACTGAGTTCAGGGGAATTACACTTCTGTGTTTTTTCCTCTAAGGTCTTCAGTTGTCTCTTAATAGAAAATCTTGGCTTCCTCTCAAAACAGAAGACTCAAGAGAACTTATTTTCTGGTTTCAGTAACCTCTTCTCCTTGATTCCAAGGGCCTAGGGCTAATAACAATTCAGCATCTGGTTACTGCACCTTCCTCTTTTTAATGAGGAGTAACACGTACAGAAAGTACATACCATTATGACTTTTTTCCACTCTCATAACCACTTCCCAGACCAAGAAATAGAGCCTGCACTCCAGAGGCCCCCGTATCCCACCCCACTCGTTATTCCTTCCCTGTGGAAGGTAACTATCTTGATATCTGATATTCCGATTTTGATATTTACATAAATGGAGAAATGCAGGGTATTGTCATTGATAAAAGTATTTCCTTGTATAAATATACCAAATTTACTGGTCATTCTTTTGTTGGTAGTGAGTGGTTTCCAGCTTCGGGTTATTATGAACAGTACAGCTATGAACATTCATATCTCTTTTGCTGAACATACGTATGCATCTCATATATAGATGTATGCATTTATATACTTAGTAGTAAAATAGCTTGATCAGAGTCTACCCGTGTATATTCTGCTTTAGTGGATTTGCCAAATAGTTTTCCAAAGTGATTGTAATAATCTACACTACCACCAGTAATATGTAGTTTCCAGTACAGCTATGACCACACCAACCCCGGGGAATTTTTAGTCCCCTTAATTTTAGCCATTCTGGTCAGTAGGTAATGGTATTCCATTGTGGTTTTAATGTGAATTTCTCTGATGACTAATAGAACGGAGTATATTTTCTTATGTTTATTGGCCATTTACATATTTCATGTGCTTTTGGTCATTTAAAAGTATCTTTTTTGAAGTGCTTGCTCAAGTCCCTTAAACATTTTTTAATGATTATTATTGAGTTGTTAGGGTTTTTCTTATTTGTTTGTAGGAGTTCTTCATAATCTGGGTTTGAGTCTGTTGTTAACTACCTGCTTCTCTAACCTAGTCTTGCCCACCCTGTGGTGTGCCTTTTCAGTCTCTTAATGTTTCTTTCGCCCATTACCTCTCTTCCTTCCACATCTTAGATTCCAGTTACAATTGTTGACTTATATACCATGTCTCATGTATCTTTTAGACTATCTTCTTATTTTTCACTTTTTTACATCATTGTTTCTACCTGGATTTTTTCTTTTTTATTGATATGACCTCCTGTTAGTAATCTTCTCTCCTGTTCTAGTATAGTAGTTTTTAACTCTATTGATAGGAGTTCTTAATTTTGAGTTATGAAATGTTTTTATGCTCTTAGCCTTTGATTTTCATCTGTTGCTAATTCATGGCCTCAGGATCTACCTTTCTTTCCTCCTTCCCCACCTACCCACGCATTTGCCTCCAAGCCATTTTTATTACTTATTATTCTTCTATCATCTGTGCCTGTTCCCTCAAGAAGTCTGAGATTCTACAGAGCTGTACTGTCCCTAGAAGCTTTCTCTTGTTGTTTGTGTTCTCTTAGAAAAGAGCCCATTTTGTGGCCTGGTTGGAGTCATTAAATATGATTGGCATATCAGAAAACTCTCTGCCACGCTTGGAGGGAGCATCACTGATTCAGAAGCCTGCTGGCTTAAAAGCAGAAAGATCACAATTGATGTCAGAGTTCCCACAATGGAGGACTTTGTCATTCCTCCAAGAGCAGAGCAATTACTCACGTAGATGACTTGGGTGGATGAATTCTGGTCAAGAGAGTTCCACCTTCCATCACAATGCTGGACCCTACCCAGATTCCCATTATATACATTAAAAGAGGAGTCACCATCTGGTGTTTCCTGAGGATGAAAGGCTAGGGCAAAGAAGATGGTGGAGAGAGCTCAGCTTATCTGCACAGTAATGCCACAGAGCTCTGTTTTTACCTTTAAGTCTGGGTGCTCCAATCTTTGCTAGTTGTTCACCTGTACAACCTATAACTATGGAAGAACTCCTAGAGCTTGGTTCTTGGCCTGCTTCTATTTTCGATCTCTACTTTTTTGCTTAATGATCACTCGGACCTCTGGCTTTAACTTCTACCTGTTGCTTTAATGTTGTCCTCTTCTCAATATTCCAGATGCAAATATCTAATGGCCTATGTGATGTCACTTCATGGATATTGAACACATGACTCAAAGTTAATCTGCTTCCAACAGAACTTTGATATATCTACAGAGAAGCCCCCCTGAACAATTACTTAAATATAGCAACCCAAGAGTTACTAACACATTCTTCTGTCCTTATTTTATCAATAGTGGTTTTGGCTATCTGATTTTTTATGATATTTACTTGTTATGGATAATCTTTTTCCTTACATTAGAACCTAAGTTCCACTAGAACAGTGGTATGTCTATCTTGCTTCCTACTCCTTGACCGGTGCTCAGAACTTGGTCCAGAACATGGTAGCAGAAACTATTTGTGGGGTGAATGTGAAAAGATATCCACAGCTAGATAGTGTCTCACTTTGCTGAGATGACATCTGGCCCGAGTAGAGTTGGGAGGGATGTGGGTGGCTGGAGATACAGTTTCATCCTCATTCTTTGTTTTATGTAAGGCTCCATGGCAAGTCACCCATTCAGTAGAAGGATATCACTTATAGAACTCTCACTGACACCATAACCACATATCTAATCCACTAGCAATCCCATAAACTCTATCTCCAAAGTAACTGATCCTAAATCCAGCATTTACTTTCCATTACCTCTTCTTCCTCCTCATCCAACCTCATTCCTCTCTACCCAGTCAACTGGGATAGTCTCCCTGCATTCTCCACACAGCAGCAAAAGGGAGAATTGGAAAAATAAAAACAAAAACAAAGTATATTATGTCCCTGACCTGCTTTAAACCACCCAAGGCTTCCTATTACATATAGATAAAACCAAGCTCCTTATCACAGCCTTTGAGGACTTACATGGTCTGACCCCAGACTTCCTTTATGACTGTTAACACCACCACTCTCTCCCCCGCTAACTTGCTCGGGCCACAATGCCCTGCTTTCTTTTATGTTAACATAGCAAGGGCTCGTTGCTCCTTAAAGTCCCTTTTACTTGTATTCCCCCTGTTGTGGAGGAATCTTCCCCAGTGTTTGTATGGCATGGCTGATGACCTCACATCTTTCAAGTCATGAGCTTCCCTGACCACCCTATCTATGGCTACACAATCTTTTATTATGATATTCATATGTCACATTGCCTTATATTATTTTCTTCATGGTTCTTATAACTAGCTGAAGTTACATTTTTCTTTTGATTATCTGCTTTATTCCACTACCATTTTTCCAGTATATAAAATAACATACAACACACAGTAGATGATCATTACTTATTTACGGGAAATATAAGAGAATGAATGAATTGAAGACATGTAATCTCTCACACCACTGTTGTTCTGTTATTTCTTTGGGAAGAATCCTTCCTTATTCTTTCTTTACTTAAAAGGAAATAGAGGAAGTAAAGTTTAAAATCTGTAAATGTTCCCCTTGCCTAAACTGCCTTTCTTCTTCTAGAATTATTAGCAACTTCTTGTAATAAAACTGACAACATATTTTGATCTCTTATTGATGCCAGAAAATGTGCTGGATTATCCCATTGATTTATCACATCAATGCTCTGCATTAGATCCTTGTATAATCCATACTTCGTAAATCTGAGGTTTGGATGTCTCCATTACTTTCCCCGAGTCACAACGCTAACCAATATTTCATCTTACTTTCTCAAGTGAACTTCAGCCAAGCAGCCAAGCAGGATAAGGAGGAATTTTATAACATTGTTAATTTTTTTTGCCCAACAATCCTTCTGGTTATCAGTACTGTTAATGGAGGAGAGAGGAAGAAAGGGATGGGGGGAGATAGGGAGGACATGTGTGAGAGTGAGCGGTTCATTTCATGATGACTGGATAAAACTTTGATAGGAGACTCTGAACTCTGCTAATGTGACATCAACCCCAGAAGGAAGGACAAGCCAAAGTCAGGTCACTGCCTGTAAATCTCCTCTTCTACTATTGTAACAACTCTCTAATTAGTACATTCTCAAGGCTTTCAGTTATGGAAATACAGCACGCTGACTTTGCCTGAACAATTAATCTTGAGGCTTAGCTTGGCCAATTCATTCTGTTATCCAAAAGACAAAATTACATGAGAAATAGAAACTCATTTACACATCCCCAAGAAGTGCACTGTCTGAAATAGGAATAGAGAAAAGTAGTTGAGATAACTCTTAAGAAGATAAAAGTTTACACAGACCAACAGACTGCCTCTATGCAACCTCCAATATCTTGGTGAAACTGAAAGAAAAAGAAAGTTCAGATTCCTAAATAATTGGCTAAAATTTTAATTTTTATCTGGTTATTTGGCACTGTGGAATTATAATCACACTGAAGCACTTTATAAAACGCTTTAAAATTGTTGCTTCTGTTCAACCAATTTTCTTCGAATTTGAGCTTTCTTATAATGGTATCTCGAACTACAAAAGTTGGTTATTTTTGTGTATTTGGAAGATCAACCTCAACCTTAAAATCCATTAAACACAATCCTGCAATCCTGTCATTAAGAAGGCTGCCTCCTGGATTGTAACAATTTTAGTGATGGTTGACTTCTTGTCGGGATGAGTCAACGGTGGATGCATTAGAGGGTAAACATTAAAAAGAATATTAGCAAGTTTTATTTGATGCTTTAAATATGTCAGGAAACGCTTTCTATGAATTAACTCCTTTAATTGCACACCAACCCCATGAGGAAGGTACTATTATAAGCTAGTTTTATAGATGGGTAAACTATATGTCAGAGACGTTAAGTAATTTTGCTCGAGTTAGTATGAGGTTGAGTCAGGTGAACCTAAGCAGTCTAATTTGAGAATCCAAACATGCCAAAATGCAACTCTCCAGGGAACCTGTAGTTTCTTTGGGAAAAAATGGGAATGCCTCGAGGGCTCAGTAGGTTAAGGGTCTGATTCTTGGTTTCAGTTCAGGTTACAACTTCAGGGTCCTGGGATAGAGCCCTACTTCCTTAGGGCTCCCTGCTTGCAGGGAGTCTGCTTTTCTTACTCCTTCTGTCCCTCCCTTGTGCTTGTGTTCTCTCTTTCTCTCAAACAAATAAATACAATCTTTAAAAAATCTAAAGAGACTTGTATGCATGAAACTATTAAATCACAACAAAAGGGTGGGTGGGCTCAAAGGTTTGAATGAGTCTGTACTACAGGCTGTTAGGTAGTACCGCAGGGCTCAAATGAGACCAATCTCAAAAGAGAGGGATTCCTGACCATCATGATCCAAGGCAAACTGATCTCCATGTGCATAAATTGTAGATTAAAAAAAAAAAAAGTAGGCTAGGAGCCTATCCTTAAATCTGGGACATATACATATATAATCATACATTCATACATATAGGGACACCTTGGTGGCTCAGTGGGTTAAGCATCTACCACCGGCTCAGGCCATGATCCCAGGGTCTGTGAATGGAGTCCCCTACAGTCTCCTTGCTCAGCAGCGAGCCTGTTTCTCCCTCTGTCTGTCCCTCCCCCTGCTTGTGCGGGCTCTCTCTCTCAAATAAATACATCTAATACATCTTAAGAAATATTTGTAATCATACATATAGACTCAGATTCTCTGTTACCTAACTCTGAAATTTCCTCATATAGCAGCTGCCTTTGCCTTTTTTCTCAAAGGCTGGTTTTGCTCCCAACAATCTAGTTTGACAAACAAGCAGCTGGCAAATCGAGGGTGTGATAGTGCCCGCTGCAAAGAGGGAGCGAGACGGGTAAATTCTTATTCCTGTCTACCTTATGGTTCTTGTGCCACTCGGAATTTCAGTGCCAGTTCCTCAGGATGGCCGTTTGGTGCCAAATGAGAGTTTGCTACGGGGGGAGGGGGGCGTGCATCCACATGCATGCACGTGTGTGTGGAGGGTGGGAGTGGAACCGCCGTGTGCCATGGGGAGATCCACACGTGCACCATCTGTGGAACTGTTCTGCAAACCGCCAGTCCCCAGGAGCGGCGTGAGGAGGAAGGAGTCAGGCTGGAAATAGCACTTCCTGACTGCCCACTCACAGGCTTGGTGCCAGCAGGTTTTATTTTTTTTCTCTAGGTTCTAGTCTTCAGATTCACACGAAAAGATGACATTGCCGAAGTCGGGTAGGAGATGATTTTTGTAAAAATTAGAATGCTTAATTACAAGACTCTAATTTCCTGAGGTCAGGGGCCATGTTTGTTTTATCGACCACTGTGTATGAGCATCTAATACACTGCCTGGCTTGAAGTCAGGACCTCAAAATATTTGTTAAATGAATAAATGAGCAATAAAATATTTCTTATTTATTTGATCAGCTCTTCCCAGTGAATTGCTCTCCTGGGTCACTGAGATGTTGGCAACACAGGTTGCATTAAAAATATAGGCTGTTCTTATAACCAAGGCTCTTTGACCCATTAGCAACACACATCCAGGTGATTTTTAAGGAAAGTGTAGATAACAGAATTCAGTCAACAAGGATTTACTGAACTCTACTCTTTGAACACTATTAGAGGGAGTTGGGGATGGTGCACTGAACCAGGCAAAGAAGTCTTTATTGTCACAGAGCTTTCCTTTTTGTAGGTTAAGCAACATAACAACGAAACATTTGATATGACTGGTGGTGATGAATGTTATGAAAAAGTATGGAAGAGAGAAAAAGAGTGAGAAAGGAGCACTATTTGTACAGTGTAGCCCACCATCGCCCCTGGGGAAAGCACTGTCCAGGGCTCAATTTGGTGAGGATTTTGTGGGGGCTTCCTCTATGAAGTTATACTGAAAACTTCAAGGATCTCAATGGTTCCCAAAATATGAAGATTTCGGGAAATTATTTTGCATTTGATTGCTCAGAAATCTATTCATGAGTGCCTGGGGGTGGCGTGGGGAATAAAAAGATGCCAAGAGTGATCAAGGAAGTGAACTTCTGTGGGCAACAATGGAGGGATTGTAATAGCCAACAAGATCTGAGCACTTACTGGGGGCTGGTTAGGTCTGTATGTTCGTTATCTCAGTTGATCACAGAGAGCCTCCTAAGAGGTAGCTACTGTTCTTATCCCCTTTTATGGCAAATGAAGCACAGAAAACTTAAGTAAGTTGGTCAAAGTCACTCAGCCAGAGGATGGAAAATCCAGTATTATATAAAAGCAGTCTGATTGCAGGGATCAGTCATTAAATAATTCCCTTAGAGATGTAAATAAACTATCTCTAGGATCTAATTTTTTAAACTACTAATACGTGTTCCTTCTTTGGAAAGCATGATTAGTTATAGGGCCTAAATGTATGAGAGAACTTTTACAAGAACAAAGCTGCAAAACCTACCACAAAAAGATACAATGGTCCACCTTCCCATTCCTTGACTATAGCAAACTGATTCCAGTCTCCGGGTTTTTACACTTGCAGATCCCTCTGCCTGGAATGCTTTTCCCTGTGCTCCTCATGTGGCTGGTTTTTTCTCCTTAGTCAGGGTTCAGCTTCAAAGAGGGCTCCTGTTGACCCTACAACTGGTCACCTGCCATTTCCTAGTGACTGGCTAGGCTCTTTACCCTATTTTTACTTTCTTCCCTGTCCTGATCACTATTTGAAAGGTCCTTATTTTTGATGTCTACTTCTGGTCATCCTTTCCCCGCTCTTAGAAGGTAAGCACCCTAGATCAAGGGCAGTGGCTGCTTTGTTTCCTGAAATTTCTCTAGAACCTGATCTCTGTTTTGTCTCCCTCCCTGATTTATCCCACTTCCCATTTCCTTTCCTTCTCCTACTGTCCTCTATATTACTCCTTATGCACCACAAGTAAGTGAAACCATGTGATACTTGACTTTCTCTGCTTGGCTCATTTCACTCAGCATATTCTCCCCCAATCCAGTCCATGTTGCTACATATAGAAGAATAAATCTAGACCATTATCTTATGCCAGAGGGCTTTACTTCCACAGAAGATCATGCTACTGGCAGCATCTGCCCACCATACTGTGCAGAATGAGAGTGCCAGATGGGAAAGGAGAGATTAGCACCGGGAGTGTGACGCATACTTGCCATAAGCACCCAAGAATGAGCTGTGAGTGCTCTGAGGGCCCCGAAGGAGACCAGGTATGAAGTTAGGCATATGTAAGGCCATGAGTTAAACATTACTTGAATCTCCCTGTTTAGATCTAGTTCTAATAGGTTGACACCCTATTGATGATCTAATGCTTGCAATGCCTTTTTGACCTGTCAGCCCCAGTGAGAACCCAAGGTCCATGACAGCAAGGATCTAGCTGTGTTCTTACCTGTGGATACTGTCTAGAATTATCCCATAGAGTGGGCACCCAAGAAATAGTAAATAAATGGGCCAAGAAATGAGCCAACATTGTGTCTGTAGACAAAGGTAGGGGGAAGAACAGAATGGAGCAAGTGTTTATTGAGTCGCTGCTAAGTCCCAGGCACTGTTCCAGCTGCCTGGAACATACTTTTTATTTGTTTACCCCGTTCATTTGCAAGCTTTGGGAGCCCAAGTTTTAAGAAGCTAAAATTTACAGAGTAGAAGGTACCTCCCTTCTACCATGTTATAAAATCAGGTCTTGCTGGGGAAGAGTTTCTTTAAATGAAGGCTGGGGATCCCTGGAAGCCTCAAACTTTAATCAATTCACCGAGGTCTATGCTATGACCTGACAATGCTGTGTCAAATAAGTAATTTTATATGATACCCAGAGCATTTTCTGAGGATCAATAGAGAATTATAACTGAAGCCTCCGCATCTGTTTCACCTATAGGATCATTTCCATTGATCATCTCAGTTTGGATTTATCTGAATTGGAGCCAAAAATACAATTTCCAAACAGAAGACTGTCAATGAATGTAAATGAAGTGAATTTGGAGGAGGTTGTTCCCAGCATGTAGAGCGACCTCAGCCTGGGTCAGTTTGACAGGAAAGGGAAAAAATGCAAGTTGGCACAGTGACATGTTTCAGATGGGGCAGAAATTGGAAAAGAATCAGTTCAGGCAACATGTGACCTCCTCAAATCCCTAGCCCCGAGCTCTCAGTAGTCAAGGTC